>OX439484.1:65541242-65790215 GCA_949320155.1 Melangyna quadrimaculata
GTAGGCATCCAAAATCAAACAAGCATTCATAACTCAAAAAAATAACTTTGAATGCAAATATCTCGAAAATTAGGCCTTATAAAAGGGTTTGCTTTGGATGTGCTGGTTGCATTTGACAAAACCTTTCTATATATGTACGTTTCAATGGGTTCCAGAGACTTTCGTAAAAAAATGCTTTTTTAGTGATAAGGGGGTAGTCCATGCTTTTTTTTCGAAAATCAATTGAAAAAAAAAGTTGAGTTTTTAAACAGCAATGCAAAGGCCTGACCGTTATCTGTTCAACAACGTTAACCGCAACCTCTTACGAGCCTTATTTTGGAAGTTATGGCCATATTAAGATTTTTAGTTTTTGGGTTGAAACAAGAAAGATGAACTTTGAATCAAAATTTTTCTGCAACCAGCGCCCACACAATGTTCTAGTTTTCAGCAATGGATAGCTCTCCAAAAACTGATTAAGCGGTTATAAACCGCAAGGACTTCCGAGCCTTATTTGTGGAACTGTAGACATCCGAAGTCATGCAAACTTTCAAAACTCAAAAAAATCGATTTTAATGGATTTACTTTGAATTAAGATATCTCCGCAACCAGACCTCATAGAGAGTTTCTAGTTTTCAGCTATGGATAGCTCTTGAAAAACTAATTAAGCGTTTTGCCAGCGAAAATGACGTCACAGCCTTATTTGCGGAACAGTAGGCATCCAAAATCATACAAGCATTCATAACTCAAAAAAATAACTTTGAATGCAAATATCTCGAAAATTAGACCTTATAAAAGGGTTTGCTTTGGATGTGCTGGTTGCATTTGACAAAACCTTTCTATATATGTACGTTTCAATGGGTTCCAGAGACTTTCGTAAAAAAATGCTTTTTTAGTGATATGGGGGTAGTCCATGCTTTTTTTCGAAAATCGATTGGAAAAAAAAAAGTTGAGTTTTGAACGGCAATGCAAAGGCCTGACCGTTATCTGTTCAGCAACGTTAACCGCAACCTCTTACGAGCCTTATTTTGGAAGTTATGGCCATATTAAGATTTTTAGTTTTTGGGTTGAAACAAGAAAGATGAACTTTGAATCAGAATTTCTCTGCAACCAGCGCCCACACAATGTTCTAGTTTTCAGCAATGGATAGCTCTCTAAAAACTGATTAAGCGGTTAATAAACCGCAAGGACTTCCGAGCCTTATTTGTGGAACTGTAGACATCCGAAGTCATGCAAACTTTCAAAACTCAAAAAAATCGATTTTAATGGATTTACTTTGAATAAAGATATCTCCGCAACCAGACCTCATAGAGAGTTCTAGTTTTCAGCTATGGATAGCTCTTGAAAAACTAATTAAGCGTTTTGCCAGCGAAAATGACGTCACAGCCTTGTTTGCATCCAAAATCATACAAGCATTCATAACTCAAAAAAATAACTTTGAATGCAAATATCTCGAAAATTAGACCTTATAAAAGGGTTTGCTTTGGATGTGCTGGTTGCATTTGACAAAACCCTTTCTATATATGTACGTTTCAATGGGTTCCAGAGACTTTCGTAAAAAAATGCTTTTTTAGTGATAAGGGGTAGTCCATGCTTTTTTTCGAAAATCGATTGGAAAAAAAAAGTTGAGTTTTGAACGGCAATGCAAAGGCCTGACCGTTATCTGTTCAGCAACGTTAACCGCAACCTCTTACGAGCCTTATTTTGGAAGTTATGGCCATATTAAGATTTTTAGTTTTTGGGTTGAAACAAGAAAGATGAACTTTGAATCAGAATTTCTCTGCAACCAGCGCCCACACAATGTTCTAGTTTTCAGCAATGGATAGCTCTCCAAAAACTGATTAAGCGGTTAATAAACCGCAAGGACTTCCGAGCCTTATTTGTGGAACTGTAGACATCCGAAGTCATGCAAACTTTCAAAACTCAAAAAAATCGATTTTAATGGATTTACTTTGAATAAAGATATCTCCGCAACCAGACCTCATAGAGAGTTCTAGTTTTCAGCTATGGATAGCTCTTGAAAAACTAATTCAGCGTTTTGCCAGCGAAAATGACGTCACAGCCTTATTTGCGGAACAGTAGGCATCCAAAATCATACAAGCATTCATAACTCAAAAAAATAACTTTGAATGCAAATATCTCGAAAATTAGGACCTTATAAAAGGGTTTGCTTTGGATGTGCTGGTTGCATTTGACAAAACCTTTCTATATATGTACGTTTCAATGGGTTCCAGAGACTTTCGTAAAAAAATGCTTTTTTAGTGATAAGGGGGTAGTCCATGCTTTTTTTCGAAAATCGATTGGAAAAAAAAAAGTTGAGTTTTGAACGGTAATGCAAAGGCCTGACCGTTATCTGTTCAACAACGTTAACCGCAACCTCTTACGAGCCTTATTTTGGAAGTTATGGCCATATTAAGATTTTTAGTTTTTGGGTTGAAACAAGAAAGATGAACTTTGAATCAAATTTTTCTGCAACCAGCGCCCACACAATGTTCTAGTTTTCAGTAATGGATAGCTCTCCAAAAACTGATTAAGCAGTTAATAAACCGCAAGGACTTCCGAGCCTTATTTGTGGAACTGTAGACATCCGAAGTCATGCAAACTTTCAAAAACTCAAAAAAATCGATTTTAATGGATTTACTTTGAATTAAGATATCTCCGCAACCAGACCTCATAGAGAGTTCTAGTTTTCAGCTATGGATAGCTCTTGAAAAACTAATTAAGCGTTTTGCCAGCGAAAATGACGTCACAGCCTTGTTTGCATCCAAAATCATACAAGCATTCATAACTCAAAAAAATAACTTTGAATGCAAATATCTCGAAAATTAGACCTTATAAAAAGGGTTTGCTTTGGATGTGCTGGTTGCATTTGACAAAACCTTTCTATATATGTACGTTTCAATGGGTTCCAGAGACTTTCGTAAAAAAATGCTTTTTTAGTGATAAGGGGGTAGTCCATGTTTTTTTTCGAAAATCGATTGAAAAAAAAAGTTGAGTTTTGAACGGCAATGCAAAGGCCTGACCGTTATCTGTTCAGCAACGTTAACCGCAACCTCTTACGAGCCTTATTTTGGAAGTTATGGCCATATTAAGATTTTTAGTTTTTGGGTTGAAACAAGAAAGATGAACTTTGAATCAGAATTTCTCTGCAACCAGCGCCCACACAATGTTCTAGTTTTCAGCAATGGATAGCTCTCCAAAAACTGATTAAGCGGTTTATAAACCGCAAGGACTTCCGAGCCTTATTTGTGGAACTGTAAGACATCCGAAGTCATGCAAACTTTCAAAACTCAAAAAAATCGATTTTAATGGATTTACTTTGAATAAAGATATCTCCGCAACCAGACCTCATAGAGAGTTCTAGTTTTCAGCTATGGATAGCTCTTGAAAAACTAATTCAGCGTTTTTGCCAGCGAAAATGACGTCACAGCCTTATTTGCGGAACAGTAGGCATCCAAAATCATACAAGCATTCATAACTCAAAAAAATAACTTTGAATGCAAATATCTCGAAAATTAGACCTTATAAAAGGGTTTGCTTTGGATGTGCTGGTTGCATTTGACAAAACCTTTCTATATATGTACGTTTCAATGGGTTCCAGAGACTTTCGTAAAAAATGCTTTTTTAGTGATAAGGGGGTAGTCCATGCTTTTTTTCGAAAATCGATTGGAAAAAAAAAAGTTGAGTTTTGAACGGTAATGCAAAGGCCTGACCGTTATCTGTTCAACAACGTTAACCGCAACCTCTTACGAGCCTTATTTTGGAAGTTATGGCCATATTAAGATTTTTAGTTTTTGGGTTGAAACAAGAAAGATGAACTTTGAATCAAAATTTTTCTGGCAACCAGCGCCCACACAATGTTCTAGTTTTCAGTAATGGATAGCTCTCCAAAAACTGATTAAGCAGTTAATAAACCGCAAGGACTTCCGAGCCTTATTTGTGGAACTGTAGACATCCGAAGTCATGCAAACTTTCAAAACTCAAAAAAATCGATTTTAATGGATTTACTTTGAATTAAGATATCTCCGCAACCAGACCTCATAGAGAGTTCTAGTTTTCAGCTATGGATAGCTCTTGAAAAACTAATTAAGCGTTTTGCCAGCGAAAATGACGTCACAGCCTTATTTGCGGAACAGTAGGCATCCAAAATCATACAAGCATTCATAACTCAAAAAAATAACTTTGAATGCAAATATCTCGAAAATTAGACCTTATAAAAGGGTTTGCTTTGGATGTGCTGGTTGCATTTGACAAAACCTTTCTATATATGTACGTTTCAATGTTGCCAGAGACTTTCGTAAAAAAATGCTTTTTTAGTGATAAGGGGGTAGTCAATGCTTTTTTTCGAAAATCGATTGGAAAAAAAAAAGTTGAGTTTTGAACGGCAATGCAAAGGCCTGACCGTTATCTGTTCAGCAACGTTAACCGCAACCTCTTACGAGCCTTATTTTGGAAGTTATGGCCATATTAAGATTTTTAGTTTTTGGGTTGAAACAAGAAAGATGAACTTTGAATCAAAATTTTTCTGCAACCAGCGCCCACACAATGTTCTAGTTTTCAGCAATGGATAGCTCTCCAAAAACTAATTAAGCGGTTAATAAACCGCAAGGACTTCCGAGCCTTATTTGTGGAACTGTAGACATCCGAAGTCATGCAAACTTTCAAAACTCAAAAAAATCGATTTTAATGGATTTACTTTGAATTAAGATATCGCCGCAACCAGACCTCACAGAGAGTTCTAGTTTTCAGCTATGGATAGCTCTTGAAAAACTAATTAAGCGTTTTGCCAGCGAAAATGACGTCACAGCCTTATTTGCGGAACAGTAGGCATCCAAAATCATACAAGCATTCATAACTCAAAAAAATAACTTTGAATGCAAATATCTCGAAAATTAGACCTTATAAAAGGGTTTGCTTTGGATGTGCTGGTTGCATTTGACAAAACCTTTCTATATATGTACGTTTCAATGGGTTCCAGAGACTTTCGTAAAAAAATGCTTTTTTAGTGATAAGGGGGTTGTCCATGTTTTTTTTCGAAAATCGATTGGAAAAAAAAAAGTTGAGTTTTGAACGGCAATGCAAAGGCCTGACCGTTATCTGTTCAGCAACGTTAACCGCAACCTCTTACGAGCCTTATTTTGGAAGTTATGGCCATATTAAGATTTTTAGTTTTTGGGTTGAAACAAGAAAGATGAACTTTGAATCAGAATTTCTCTGCAACCAGCGCCCACACAATGTTCTAGTTTTCAGCAATGGATAGCTCTCCAAAAACTAATTAAGCGGTTAATAAACCGCAAGGACTTCCGAGCCTTATTTGTGGAACTGTAGACATCCGAAGTCATGCAAACTTTCAAAACTCAAAAAAATCGATTTTAATGGATTTACTTTGAATAAAGATATCTCCGCAACCAGACCTCATAGAGAGTTCTAGTTTTCAGCTATGGATAGCTCTTGAAAAACTAATTAAGCGTTTTGCCAGCGAAAATGACGTCACAGCCTTATTTGCGGAACAGTAGGCATCCAAAATCATACAAGCATTCATAACTCAAAAAAATAACTTTGAATGCAAATATCTCGAAAATTAGACCTTATAAAAGGGTTTGCTTTGGATGTGCTGGTTGCATTTGACAAAACCTTTCTATATATGTACGTTTCAATGGGTTCCAGAGACTTTCGTAAAAAAATGCTTTTTTAGTGATAAGGGGGTAGTCCATGCTTTTTTTCGAAAATCGATTGGAAAAAAAAAGTTGAGTTTTGAACGGTAATGCAAAGGCCTGACCGTTATCTGTTCAACAACGTTAACCGCAACCTCTTACGAGCCTTATTTTGGAAGTTATGGCCATATTAAGATTTTTAGTTTTTGGGTTGAAACAAGAAAGATGAACTTTGAATCAAAATTTTTCTGCAACCAGCGCCCACACAATGTTCTAGTTTTCAGTAATGGATAGCTCTCCAAAAACTGATTAAGCAGTTAATAAACCGCAAGGACTTCCGAGCCTTATTTGTGGAACTGTAGACATCCGAAGTCATGCAAACTTTCAAAACTCAAAAAAATCGATTTTAATGGATTTACTTTGAATTAAGATATCTCCGCAACCAGACCTCATAGAGAGTTCTAGTTTTCAGCTATGGATAGCTCTTGAAAAACTAATTAAGCGTTTTGCCAGCGAAAATGACGTCACAGCCTTATTTGCGGAACAGTAGGCATCCAAAATCATACAAGCATTCATAACTCAAAAAAATAACTTTGAATGCAAATATCTCGAAAATTAGACCTTATAAAAGGGTTTGCTTTGGATGTGCTGGTTGCATTTGACAAAACCTTTCTATATATGTACGTTTCAATGGGTTCCAGAGACTTTCGTAAAAAAATGCTTTTTTAGTGATAAGGGGGTAGTCCATGCTTTTTTTCGAAAATCGATTGGAAAAAAAAAAGTTGAGTTTTGAACGGTAATGCAAAGGCCTGACCGTTATCTGTTCAACAACGTTAACCGCAACCTCTTACGAGCCTTATTTTGGAAGTTATGGCCATATTAAGATTTTTAGTTTTTGGGTTGAAACAAGAAAGATGAACTTTGAATCAAAATTTTTCTGCAACCAGCGCCCACACAATGTTCTAGTTTTCAGTAATGGATAGCTCTCCAAAAACTGATTAAGCAGTTAATAAACCGCAAGGACTTCCGAGCCTTATTTGTGGAACTGTAGACATCCGAAGTCATGCAAACTTTCAAAACTCAAAAAAATCGATTTTAATGGATTTACTTTGAATTAAGATATCTCCGCAACCAGACCTCATAGAGAGTTCTAGTTTTCAGCTATGGATAGCTCTTGAAAAACTAATTAAGCGTTTTGCCAGCGAAAATGACGTCACAGCCTTGTTTGCATCCAAAATCATACAAGCATTCATAACTCAAAAAAATAACTTTGAATGCAAATATCTCGAAAATTAGACCTTATAAAAGGGTTTGCTTTGGATGTGCTGGTTGCATTTGACAAAACCTTTCTATATATGTACGTTTCAATGGGTTCCAGAGACTTTCGTAAAAAAATGCTTTTTTAGTGATAAGGGGGTAGTCCATGCTTTTTTTCGAAAATCGATTGGAAAAAAAAAGTTGAGTTTTGAACGGCAATGCAAAGGCCTGACCGTTATCTGTTCAGCAACGTTAACCGCAACCTCTTACGAGCCTTATTTTGGAAGTTATGGCCATATTAAGATTTTTAGTTTTTGGGTTGAAACAAGAAAGATGAACTTTGAATCAGAATTTCTCTGCAACCAGCGCCCACACAATGTTCTAGTTTTCAGCAATGGATAGCTCTCCAAAAACTGATTAAGCGGTTAATAAACCGCAAGGACTTCCGAGCCTTATTTGTGGAACTGTAGACATCCGAAGTCATGCAAACTTTCAAAACTCAAAAAAATCGATTTTAATGGATTTACTTTGAATAAAGATATCTCCGCAACCAGACCTCATAGAGAGTTCTAGTTTTCAGCTATGGATAGCTCTTGAAAAACTAATTAAGCGTTTTGCCAGCGAAAATGACGTCACAGCCTTATTTGCGGAACAGTAGGCATCCAAAATCATACAAGCATTCATAACTCAAAAAAATAACTTTGAATGCAAATATCTCGAAAATTAGACCTTATAAAAGGGTTTGCTTTGGATGTGCTGGTTGCATTTGACAAAACCTTTCTATATATGTACGTTTCAATGGGTTCCAGAGACTTTCGTAAAAAATGCTTTTTTAGTGATAAGGGGGTAGTCCATGCTTTTTTTCGAAAATCGATTGGAAAAAAAAAAGTTGAGTTTTGAACGGTAATGCAAAGGCCTGACCGTTATCTGTTCAACAACGTTAACCGCAACCTCTTACGAGCCTTATTTTGGAAGTTATGGCCATATTAAGATTTTTAGTTTTTGGGTTGAAACAAGAAAGATGAACTTTGAATCAAAATTTTTCTGCAACCAGCGCCCACACAATGTTCTAGTTTTCAGTAATGGATAGCTCTCCAAAAACTGATTAAGCAGTTAATAAACCGCAAGGACTTCCGAGCCTTATTTGTGGAACTGTAGACATCCGAAGTCATGCAAACTTTCAAAACTCAAAAAAATCGATTTTAATGGATTTACTTTGAATTAAGATATCTCCGCAACCAGACCTCATAGAGAGTTCTAGTTTTCAGCTATGGATAGCTCTTGAAAAACTAATTAAGCGTTTTGCCAGCGAAAATGACGTCACAGCCTTATTTGCGGAACAGTAGGCATCCAAAATCATACAAGCATTCATAACTCAAAAAAATAACTTTGAATGCAAATATCTCGAAAATTAGACCTTATAAAAGGGTTTGCTTTGGATGTGCTGGTTGCATTTGACAAAACCTTTCTATATATGTACGTTTCAATGGGTTCCAGAGACTTTCGTAAAAAAATGCTTTTTTAGTGATAAGGGAGTTGTCCATGTTTTTTTTCGAAAATCGATTGGAAAAAAAAAAGTTGAGTTTTGAACGGCAATGCAAAGGCCTCACCGTTATCTGTTCAGCAACGTTAACCGCAACCTCTTACGAGCCTTATTTTGGAAGTTATGGCCATATTAAGATTTTTAGTTTTTGGGTTGAAACAAGAAAGATGAACTTTGAATCAGAATTTCTCTGCAACCAGCGCCCACACAATGTTCTAGTTTTCAGCAATGGATAGCTCTCCAAAAACTAATTAAGCGGTTAATAAACCGCAAGGACTTCCGAGCCTTATTTGTGGAACTGTAGACATCCGAAGTCATGCAAACTTTCAAAACTCAAAAAAATCGATTTTAATGGATTTACTTTGAATAAAGATATCTCCGCAACCAGACCTCATAGAGAGTTCTAGTTTTCAGCTATGGATAGCTCTTGAAAAACTAATTAAGCGTTTTGCCAGCGAAAATGACGTCACAGCCTTATTTGCGGAACAGTAGGCATCCAAAATCATACAAGCATTCATAACTCAAAAAAATAACTTTGAATGCAAATATCTCGAAAATAAGACCTTATAAAAGGGTTTGCTTTGGATGTGCTGGTTGCATTTGACAAAACCTTTCTATATATGTACGTTTCAATGGGTTCCAGAGACTTTCGTAAAAAAAAGCTTTTTTAGTGATAAGGGGGTAGTCCATGCTTTTTTTCGAAAATCGATTGGAAAAAAAAAAGTTGAGTTTTGAACGGCAATGCAAAGGCCTCACCGTTATCTGTTCAGCAACGTTAACCGCAACCTCTTACGAGCCTTATTTTGGAAGTTATGGCCATATTAAGATTTTTAGTTTTTGGGTTGAAACAAGAAAGATGAACTTTGAATCAAAATTTTTCTGCAACCAGCGCCCACACAATGTTCTAGTTTTCAGAAATGGATAGCTCTCCGAAAACTGATTAAGCAGTTAATAAACCGCAAGGACTTCCGAGCCTTATTTGTGGAACTGTAGACATCCGAAGTCATGCAAACTTTCAAAACTCAAAAAAATCGATTTTAATGGATTTACTTTGAATTAAGATATCGCCGCAACCAGACCTCACAGAGAGTTCTAGTTTTCAGCTATGGATAGCTCTTGAAAAACTAATTAAGCGTTTTGCCAGCGAAAATGACGTCACAGCCTTATTTGCGGAACAGTAGGCATCCAAAATCATACAAGCATTCATAACTCAAAAAAATAACTTTGAATGCAAATATCTCGAAAATTAGACCTTATAAAAGGGTTTGCTTTGGATGTGCTGGTTGCATTTGACAAAACCTTTCTATATATGTACGTTTCAATGGGTTCCAGAGACTTTCGTAAAAAAATGCTTTTTTAGTGATAAGGGAGTTGTCCATGTTTTTTTTCGAAAATCGATTGGAAAAAAAAAAGTTGAGTTTTGAACGGCAATGCAAAGGCCTCACCGTTATCTGTTCAGCAACGTTAACCGCAACCTCTTACGAGCCTTATTTTGGAAGTTATGGCCATATTAAGATTTTTAGTTTTTGGGTTGAAACAAGAAAGATGAACTTTGAATCAGAATTTCTCTGCAACCAGCGCCCACACAATGTTCTAGTTTTCAGCAATGGATAGCTCTCCAAAAACTAATTAAGCGGTTAATAAACCGCAAGGACTTCCGAGCCTTATTTGTGGAACTGTAGACATCCGAAGTCATGCAAACTTTCAAAACTCAAAAAAATCGATTTTAATGGATTTACTTTGAATAAAGATATCTCCGCAACCAGACCTCATAGAGAGTTCTAGTTTTCAGCTATGGATAGCTCTTGAAAAACTAATTAAGCGTTTTGCCAGCGAAAATGACGTCACAGCCTTATTTGCGGAACAGTAGGCATCCAAAATCATACAAGCATTCATAACTCAAAAAAATAACTTTGAATGCAAATATCTCGAAAATTAGACCTTATAAAAGGGTTTGCTTTGGATGTGCTGGTTGCATTTGACAAAACCTTTCTAAATATGTACGTTTCAATGGGTTCCAGAGACTTTCGTAAAAAAATGCTTTTTTAGTGATAAGGGGGTAGTCCATGCTTTTTTTCGAAAATCGATTGGAAAAAAAAAAGTTGAGTTTTGAACGGTAATGCAAAGGCCTGACCGTTATCTGTTCAACAACGTTAACCGCAACCTCTTACGAGCCTTATTTTGGAAGTTATGGCCATATTAAGATTTTTAGTTTTTGGGTTGAAACAAGAAAGATGAACTTTGAATCAAAATTTTTCTGCAACCAGCGCCCACACAATGTTCTAGTTTTCAGTAATGGATAGCTCTCCAAAAACTGATTAAGCAGTTAATAAACCGCAAGGACTTCCGAGCCTTATTTGTGGAACTGTAGACATCCGAAGTCATGCAAACTTTCAAAACTCAAAAAAATCGATTTTAATGGATTTACTTTGAATTAAGATATCTCCGCAACCAGACCTCATAGAGAGTTCTAGTTTTCAGCTATGGATAGCTCTTGAAAAACTAATTAAGCGTTTTGCCAGCGAAAATGACGTCACAGCCTTATTTGCGGAACAGTAGGCATCCAAAATCATACAAGCATTCATAACTCAAAAAAATAACTTTGAATGCAAATATCTCGAAAATTAGACCTTATAAAAGGGTTTGCTTTGGATGTGCTGGTTGCATTTGACAAAACCTTTCTATATATGTACGTTTCAATGGGTTCCAGAGACTTTCGTAAAAAAATGCTTTTTTAGTGATAAGGGGGTAGTCCATGCTTTTTTTCGAAAATCGATTGGAAAAAAAAAAGTTGAGTTTTGAACGGTAATGCAAAGGCCTGACCGTTATCTGTTCAACAACGTTAACCGCAACCTCTTACGAGCCTTATTTTGGAAGTTATGGCCATATTAAGATTTTTAGTTTTTGGGTTGAAACAAGAAAGATGAACTTTGAATCAAAATTTTTCTGCAACCAGCGCCCACACAATGTTCTAGTTTTCAGTAATGGATAGCTCTCCAAAAACTGATTAAGCAGTTAATAAACCGCAAGGACTTCCGAGCCTTATTTGTGGAACTGTAGACATCCGAAGTCATGCAAACTTTCAAAACTCAAAAAAATCGATTTTAATGGATTTACTTTGAATTAAGATATCTCCGCAACCAGACCTCATAGAGAGTTCTAGTTTTCAGCTATGGATAGCTCTTGAAAAACTAATTAAGCGTTTTGCCAGCGAAAATGACGTCACAGCCTTATTTGCGGAACAGTAGGCATCCAAAATCATACAAGCATTCATAACTCAAAAAAATAACTTTGAATGCAAATATCTCGAAAATTAGACCTTATAAAAGGGTTTGCTTTGGATGTGCTGGTTGCATTTGACAAAACCTTTCTATATATGTACGTTTCAATGGGTTCCAGAGACTTTCGTAAAAAAATGCTTTTTTAGTGATAAGGGGGTAGTCCATGCGCCCACACAATGTTCTAGTTTTCAGTAATGGATAGCTCTCCAAAAACTGATTAAGCAGTTAATAAACCGCAAGGACTTCCGAGCCTTATTTGTGGAACTGTAGACATCCGAAGTCATGCAAACTTTCAAAACTCAAAAAAATCGATTTTAATGGATTTACTTTGAATTAAGATATCTCCGCAACCAGACCTCATAGAGAGTTCTAGTTTTCAGCTATGGATAGCTCTTGAAAAACTAATTAAGCGTTTTGCCAGCGAAAATGACGTCACAGCCTTATTTGCGGAACAGTAGGCATCCAAAATCATACAAGCATTCATAACTCAAAAAAATAACTTTGAATGCAAATATCTCGAAAATTAGACCTTATAAAAGGGTTTGCTTTGGATGTGCTGGTTGCATTTGACAAAACCTTTCTATATATGTACGTTTCAATGGGTTCCAGAGACTTTCGTAAAAAAATGCTTTTTTAGTGATAAGGGGGTAGTCCATGCTTTTTTTCGAAAATCGATTGGAAAAAAAAAAGTTGAGTTTTGAACGGTAATGCAAAGGCCTGACCGTTATCTGTTCAACAACGTTAACCGCAACCTCTTACGAGCCTTATTTTGGAAGTTATGGCCATATTAAGATTTTTAGTTTTTGGGTTGAAACAAGAAAGATGAACTTTGAATCAAAATTTTTCTGCAACCAGCGCCCACACAATGTTCTAGTTTTCAGTAATGGATAGCTCTCCAAAAACTGATTAAGCAGTTAATAAACCGCAAGGACTTCCGAGCCTTATTTGTGGAACTGTAGACATCCGAAGTCATGCAAACTTTCAAAACTCAAAAAAATCGATTTTAATGGATTTACTTTGAATTAAGATATCTCCGCAACCAGACCTCATAGAGAGTTCTAGTTTTCAGCTATGGATAGCTCTTGAAAAACTAATTAAGCGTTTTGCCAGCGAAAATGACGTCACAGCCTTATTTGCGGAACAGTAGGCATCCAAAATCATACAAGCATTCATAACTCAAAAAAATAACTTTGAATGCAAATATCTCGAAAATAAGACCTTATAAAAGGGTTTGCTTTGGATGTGCTGGTTGCATTTGACAAAACCTTTCTATATATGTACGTTTCAATGGGTTCCAGAGACTTTCGTAAAAAAAAGCTTTTTTAGTGATAAGGGGGTAGTCCATGCTTTTTTTCGAAAATCGATTGGAAAAAAAAAAGTTGAGTTTTGAACGGCAATGCAAAGGCCTGACCGTTATCTGTTCAGCAACGTTAACCGCAACCTCTTACGAGCCTTATTTTGGAAGTTATGGCCATATTAAGATTTTTAGTTTTTGGGTTGAAACAAGAAAGATGAACTTTGAATCAGAATTTCTCTGCAACCAGCGCCCACACAATGTTCTAGTTTTCAGCAATGGATAGCTCTCTAAAAACTGATTAAGCGGTTAATAAACCGCAAGGACTTCCGAGCCTTATTTGTGGAACTGTAGACATCCGAAGTCATGCAAACTTTCAAAACTCAAAAAAATCGATTTTAATGGATTTACTTTGAATAAAGATATCTCCGCAACCAGACCTCATAGAGAGTTCTAGTTTTCAGCTATGGATAGCTCTTGAAAAACTAATTAAGCGTTTTTCCAGCGAAAATGACGTCACAGCCTTGTTTGCATCCAAAATCATACAAGCATTCATAACTCAAAAAAATAACTTTGAATGCAAATATCTCGAAAATTAGACCTTATAAAAGGGTTTGCTTTGGATGTGCTGGTTGCATTTGACAAAACCTTTCTATATATGTACGTTTCAATGGGTTCCAGAGACTTTCGTAAAAAAATGCTTTTTTAGTGATAAGGGGGTAGTCCATGCTTTTTTTCGAAAATCGATTGGAAAAAAAAAAGTTGAGTTTTGAACGGTAATGCAAAGGCCTGACCGTTATCTGTTCAACAACGTTAACCGCAACCTCTTACGAGCCTTATTTTGGAAGTTATGGCCATATTAAGATTTTTAGTTTTTGGGTTGAAACAAGAAAGATGAACTTTGAATCAAAATTTTTCTGCAACCAGCGCCCACACAATGTTCTAGTTTTCAGCAATGGATAGCTCTCCAAAAATTGATTAAGCGGTTAATGAACCGCAAGGACTTCCGAGCCTTATTTGTGAAACTGTAGACATCCGAAGTCATGCAAACTTTCAAAACTCAAAAAAATCGATTTTAATGGATTTACTTTGAATTAAGATATCTCCGCAACCAGACCTCATAGAGAGTTCTAGTTTTCAGCTATAGATAGCTCTTGAAAAACTTATTAAGCGTTTTGCCAGCGAAAATGACGTCACAGCCTTATTTGCGGAACAGTAGGCATCCAAAATCATACAAGCATTCATAACTCAAAAAAATAACTTTGAATGCAAATATCTCGAAAATTAGACCTTATAAAAGGGTTTGCTTTGGATGTGCTGGTTGCATTTGACAAAACCTTTCTATATATGTACGTTTCAATGTTGCCAGAGACTTTCGTAAAAAAATGCTTTTTTAGTGATAAGGGGGTAGTCAATGCTTTTTTTCGAAAATCGATTGGAAAAAAAAAAGTTGAGTTTTGAACGGCAATGCAAAGGCCTGACCGTTATCTGTTCAGCAACGTTAACCGCAACCTCTTACGAGCCTTATTTTGGAAGTTATGGCCATATTAAGATTTTTAGTTTTTGGGTTGAAACAAGAAAGATGAACTTTGAATCAAAATTTTTCTGCAACCAGCGCCCACACAATGTTCTAGTTTTCAGCAATGGATAGCTCTCCAAAAACTAATTAAGCGGTTAATAAACCGCAAGGACTTCCGAGCCTTATTTGTGGAACTGTAGACATCCGAAGTCATGCAAACTTTCAAAACTCAAAAAAATCGATTTTAATGGATTTACTTTGAATTAAGATATCGCCGCAACCAGACCTCACAGAGAGTTCTAGTTTTCAGCTATGGATAGCTCTTGAAAAACTTATTAAGCGTTTTGCCAGCGAAAATGACGTCACAGCCTTATTTGCGGAACAGTAGGCATCCAAAATCATACAAGCATTCATAACTCAAAAAAATAACTTTGAATGCAAATATCTCGAAAATTAGACCTTATAAAAGGGTTTGCTTTGGATGTGCTGGTTGCATTTGACAAAACCTTTCTATATATGTACGTTTCAATGGGTTCCAGAGACTTTCGTAAAAAAATGCTTTTTTAGTGATAAGGGGGTTGTCCATGTTTTTTTTCGAAAATCGATTGGAAAAAAAAAAGTTGAGTTTTGAACGGCAATGCAAAGGCCTGACCGTTATCTGTTCAGCAACGTTAACCGCAACCTCTTACGAGCCTTATTTTGGAAGTTATGGCCATATTAAGATTTTTAGTTTTTGGGTTGAAACAAGAAAGATGAACTTTGAATCAGAATTTCTCTGCAACCAGCGCCCACACAATGTTCTAGTTTTCAGCAATGGATAGCTCTCCAAAAACTGATTAAGCGGTTAATAAACCGCAAGGACTTCCGAGCCTTATTTGTGGAACTGTAGACATCCGAAGTCATGCAAACTTTCAAAACTCAAAAAAATCGATTTTAATGGATTTACTTTGAATTAAGATATCTCCGCAGCCAGACCTCATAGAGAGTTCTAGTTTTCAGCTATGGATAGCTCTTGAAAAACTAATTCAGCGTTTTGCCAGCGAAAACGACGTCACAGCCTTATTTGCGGAACAGTAGGCATCCAAAATCATACAAGCATTCATAACTCAAAAAAATAACTTTGAATGCAAATATCTCGAAAATTAGACCTTATAAAAGGGTTTGCTTTGGATGTGCTGGTTGCATTTGACAAAACCTTTCTATATATGTACGTTTCAATGGGTTCCAGAGACTTTCGTAAAAAAATGCTTTTTTAGTGATAAGGGGGTAGTCCATGCTTTTTTTCGAAAATCGATTGGAAAAAAAAAAGTTGAGTTTTGAACGGTAATGCAAAGGCCTGACCGTTATCTGTTCAACAACGTTAACCGCAACCTCTTACGAGCCTTATTTTGGAAGTTATGGCCATATTAAGATTTTTAGTTTTTGGGTTGAAACAAGAAAGATGAACTTTGAATCAAAATTTTTCTGCAACCAGCGCCCACACAATGTTCTAGTTTTCAGTAATGGATAGCTCTCCAAAAACTGATTAAGCAGTTAATAAACCGCAAGGACTTCCGAGCCTTATTTGTGGAACTGTAGACATCCGAAGTCATGCAAACTTTCAAAACTCAAAAAAATCGATTTTAATGGATTTACTTTGAATTAAGATATCTCCGCAACCAGACCTCATAGAGAGTTCTAGTTTTCAGCTATGGATAGCTCTTGAAAAACTAATTAAGCGTTTTGCCAGCGAAAATGACGTCACAGCCTTATTTGCGGAACAGTAGGCATCCAAAATCATACAAGCATTCATAACTCAAAAAAATAACTTTGAATGCAAATATCTCGAAAATTAGACCTTATAAAAGGGTTTGCTTTGGATGTGCTGGTTGCATTTGACAAAACCTTTCTATATATGTACGTTTCAATGGGTTCCAGAGACTTTCGTAAAAAAATGCTTTTTTAGTGATAAGGGGGTAGTCAATGCTTTTTTTCGAAAATCGATTGGAAAAAAAAAAGTTGAGTTTTGAACGGCAATGCAAAGGCCTGAACGTTATCTGTTCAGCAACGTTAACCGCAACCTCTTACGAGCCTTATTTTGGAAGTTATGGCCATATTAAGATTTTTAGTTTTTGGGTTGAAACAAGAAAGATGAACTTTGAATCAAAATTTTTCTGCAACCAGCGCCCACACAATGTTCTAGTTTTCAGCAATGGATAGCTCTCCAAAAACTGATTAAGCGGTTAATAAACCGCAAGGCCTTCCGAGCCTTATTTGTGGAACTGTAGACATCCGAAGTTCTGCAAACTTTCAAAACTCAAAAAAATCGATTTTAATGGATTTACTTTGAATAAAGATATCTCCGCAACCAGACCTCATAGAGAGTTCTAGTTTTCAGCTATGGATAGCTCTTGAAAAACTAATTCAGCGTTTTGCCAGCGAAAATGACGTCACAGCCTTATTTGCGGAACAGTAGGCATCCAAAATCATACAAGCATTCATAACTCAAAAAAATAACTTTGAATGCAAATATCTCGAAAATTAGACCTTATAAAAGGGTTTGCTTTGGATGTGCTGGTTGCATTTGACAAAACCTTTCTATATATGTACGTTTCAATGGGTTCCAGAGACTTTCGTAAAAAAATGCTTTTTTAGTGATAAGGGGGTAGTCCATGCTTTTTTTCGAAAATCGATTGGAAAAAAAAAAGTTGAGTTTTGAACGGTAATGCAAAGGCCTGACCGTTATCTGTTCAACAACGTTAACCGCAACCTCTTACGAGCCTTATTTTGGAAGTTATGGCCATATTAAGATTTTTAGTTTTTGGGTTGAAACAAGAAAGATGAACTTTGAATCAAAATTTTTCTGCAACCAGCGCCCACACAATGTTCTAGTTTTCAGTAATGGATAGCTCTCCAAAAACTGATTAAGCAGTTAATAAACCGCAAGGACTTCCGAGCCTTATTTGTGGAACTGTAGACATCCGAAGTCATGCAAACTTTCAAAACTCAAAAAAATCGATTTTAATGGATTTACTTTGAATAAAGATATCTCCGCAACCAGACCTCATAGAGAGTTGTAGTTTTCAGCTATGGATAGCTCTTGAAAAACTAATTAAGCGTTTTGCCAGCGAAAATGACGTCACAGCCTTATTTGCGGAACAGTAGGCATCCAAAATCATACAAGCATTCATAACTCAAAAAAATAACTTTGAATGCAAATATCTCGAAAATTAGACCTTATAAAAGGGTTTGCTTTGGATGTGCTGGTTGCATTTGACAAAACCTTTCTATATATGTACGTTTCAATGGGTTCCAGAGACTTTCGTAAAAAAATGCTTTTTTAGTGATAAGGGGGTAGTCCATGCTTTTTTTCGAAAATCGATTGGAAAAAAAAAAGTTGAGTTTTGAACGGTAATGCAAAGGCCTGACCGTTATCTGTTCAACAACGTTAACCGCAACCTCTTACGAGCCTTATTTTGGAAGTTATGGCCATATTAAGATTTTTAGTTTTTGGGTTGAAACAAGAAAGATGAACTTTGAATCAAAATTTTTCTGCAACCAGCGCCCACACAATGTTCTAGTTTTCAGTAATGGATAGCTCTCCAAAAACTGATTAAGCAGTTAATAAACCGCAAGGACTTCCGAGCCTTATTTGTGGAACTGTAGACATCCGAAGTCATGCAAACTTTCAAAACTCAAAAAAATCGATTTTAATGGATTTACTTTGAATTAAGATATCTCCGCAACCAGACCTCATAGAGAGTTCTAGTTTTCAGCTATGGATAGCTCTTGAAAAACTAATTAAGCGTTTTGCCAGCGAAAATGACGTTACAGCCTTATTTGCGGAACAGTAGGCATCCAAAATCATACAAGCATTCATAACTCAAAAAAATAACTTTGAATGCAAATATCTCGAAAATTAGACCTTATAAAAGGGTTTGCTTTGGATGTGCTGGTTGCATTTGACAAAACCTTTCTATATATGTACGTTTCAATGGGTTCCAGAGACTTTCGTAAAAAAATGCTTTTTTAGTGATAAGGGGGTAGTCCATGCTTTTTTTCGAAAATCGATTGGAAAAAAAAAAGTTGAGTTTTGAACGGTAATGCAAAGGCCTGACCGTTATCTGTTCAACAACGTTAACCGCAACCTCTTACGAGCCTTATTTTGGAAGTTATGGCCATATTAAGATTTTTAGTTTTTGGGTTGAAACAAGAAAGATGAACTTTGAATCAAAATTTTTCTGCAACCAGCGCCCACACAATGTTCTAGTTTTCAGTAATGGATAGCTCTCCAAAAACTGATTAAGCAGTTAATAAACCGAAAGGACTTCCGAGCCTTATTTGTGGAACTGTAGACATCCGAAGTCATGCAAACTTTCAAAACTCAAAAAAATCGATTTTAATGGATTTACTTTGAATTAAGATATCTCCGCAACCAGACCTCATAGAGAGTTCTAGTTTTCAGCTATGGATAGCTCTTGAAAAACTAATTAAGCGTTTTGCCAGCGAAAATGACGTTACAGCCTTATTTGCGGAACAGTAGGCATCCAAAATCATACAAGCATTCATAACTCTAAAAAATAACTTTGAATGCAAATATCTCGAAAATTAGACCTTATAAAAGGGTTTGCTTTGGATGTGCTGGTTGCATTTGACAAAACCTTTCTATATATGTACGTTTCAATGGGTTCCAGAGACTTTCGTAAAAAAATGCTTTTTTAGTGATAAGGGGGTAGTCCATGCTTTTTTTCGAAAATCGATTGGAAAAAAAAAAGTTGAGTTTTGAACGGCAATGCAAAGGCCTGACCGTTATCTGTTCAGCAACGTTAACCGCAACCTCTTACGAGCCTTATTTTGGAAGTTATGGCCATATTAAGATTTTTAGTTTTTGGGTTGAAACAAGAAAGATGAACTTTGAATCAGAATTTCTCTGCAACCAGCGCCCACACAATGTTCTAGTTTTCAGCAATGGATAGCTCTCCAAAAACTGATTAAGCGGTTAATAAACCGCAAGGACTTCCGAGCCTTATTTGTGGAACTGTAGACATCCGAAGTCATGCAAACTTTCAAAACTCAAAAAAATCGATTTTAATGGATTTACTTTGAATAAAGATATCTCCGCAACCAGACCTCATAGAGAGTTCTAGTTTTCAGCTATGGATAGCTCTTGAAAAACTAATTAAGCGTTTTGCCAGCGAAAATGACGTCACAGCCTTATTTGCGGAACAGTAGGCATCCAAAATCATACAAGCATTCATAACTCAAAAAAATAACTTTGAATGCAAATATCTCGAAAATTAGACCTTATAAAAGGGTTTGCTTTGGATGTGCTGGTTGCATTTGACAAAACCTTTCTATATATGTACGTTTCAATGGGTTCCAGAGACTTTCGTAAAAAAATGCTTTTTTAGTGATAAGGGGGTAGTCCATGCTTTTTTTCGAAAATCGATTGGAAAAAAAAAAGTTGAGTTTTGAACGGTAATGCAAAGGCCTGACCGTTATCTGTTCAACAACGTTAACCGCAACCTCTTACGAGCCTTATTTTGGAAGTTATGGCCATATTAAGATTTTTAGTTTTTGGGTTGAAACAAGAAAGATGAACTTTGAATCAAAATTTTTTTATCTTTTTTTATCTTAATTACTTTGAATTAAGATATCTCCGCAACCAGACCTCATAGAGAGTTCTAGTTTTCAGCTATGGATAGCTCTTGAAAAACTAATTAAGCGTTTTGCCAGCGAAAATGACGTCACAGCCTTATTTGCGGAACAGTAGGCATCCAAAATCATACAAGCATTCATAACTCAAAAAAATAACTTTGAATGCAAATATCTCGAAAATTAGACCTTATAAAAGGGTTTGCTTTGGATGTGCTGGTTGCATTTGACAAAACCTTTCTATATATGTACGTTTCAATGGGTTCCAGAGACTTTCGTAAAAAAATGCTTTTTTAGTGATAAGGGGGTAGTCCATGCTTTTTTTCGAAAATCGATTGGAAAAAAAAAAGTTGAGTTTTGAACGGTAATGCAAAGGCCTGACCGTTATCTGTTCAACAACGTTAACCGCAACCTCTTACGAGCCTTATTTTGGAAGTTATGGCCATATTAAGATTTTTAGTTTTTGGGTTGAAACAAGAAAGATGAACTTTGAATCAAAATTTTTCTGCAACCAGCGCCCACACAATGTTCTAGTTTTCAGTAATGGATAGCTCTCCAAAAACTGATTAAGCAGTTTATAAACCGCAAGGACTTCCGAGCCTTATTTGTGGAACTGTAGACATCCGAAGTCATGCAAACTTTCAAAACTCAAAAAAATCGATTTTAATGGATTTACTTTGAATTAAGATATCTCCGCAACCAGACCTCATAGAGAGTTCTAGTTTTCAGCTATGGATAGCTCTTGAAAAACTAATTAAGCGTTTTGCCAGCGAAAATGACGTCACAGCCTTATTTGCGGAACAGTAGGCATCCAAAATCATACAAGCATTCATAACTCAAAAAAATAACTTTGAATGCAAATATCTCGAAAATTAGACCTTATAAAAGGGTTTGCTTTGGATGTGCTGGTTGCATTTGACAAAACCTTTCTATATATGTACGTTTCAATGGGTTCCAGAGACTTTCGTAAAAAAATGCTTTTTTAGTGATAAGGGGGTAGTCAATGCTTTTTTTCGAAAATCGATTGGAAAAAAAAAGTTGAGTTTTGAACGGCAATGCAAAGGCCTGAACGTTATCTGTTCAGCAACGTTAACCGCAACCTCTTACGAGCCTTATTTTGGAAGTTATGGCCATATTAAGATTTTTAGTTTTTGGGTTGAAACAAGAAAGATGAACTTTGAATCAAAATTTTTCTGCAACCAGCGCCCACACAATGTTCTAGTTTTCAGCAATGGATAGCTCTCCAAAAACTGATTAAGCGGTTAATAAACCGCAAGGCCTTCCGAGCCTTATTTGTGGAACTGTAGACATCCGAAGTTCTGCAAACTTTCAAAACTCAAAAAAATCGATTTTAATGGATTTACTTTGAATAAAGATATCTCCGCAACCAGACCTCATAGAGAGTTCTAGTTTTCAGCTATGGATAGCTCTTGAAAAACTAATTCAGCGTTTTGCCAGCGAAAATGACGTCACAGCCTTATTTGCGGAACAGTAGGCATCCAAAATCATACAAGCATTCATAACTCAAAAAAATAACTTTGAATGCAAATATCTCGAAAATTAGACCTTATAAAAGGGTTTGCTTTGGATGTGCTGGTTGCATTTGACAAAACCTTTCTATATATGTACGTTTCAATGGGTTCCAGAGACTTTCGTAAAAAAATGCTTTTTTAGTGATAAGGGGGTAGTCAATGCTTTTTTTCGAAAATCGATTGGAAAAAAAAAGTTGAGTTTTGAACGGCAATGCAAAGGCCTGAACGTTATCTGTTCAGCAACGTTAACCGCAACCTCTTACGAGCCTTATTTTGGAAGTTATGGCCATATTAAGATTTTTAGTTTTTGGGTTGAAACAAGAAAGATGAACTTTGAATCAAAATTTTTCTGCAACCAGCGCCCACACAATGTTCTAGTTTTCAGCAATGGATAGCTCTCCAAAAACTGATTAAGCGGTTAATAAACCGCAAGGCCTTCCGAGCCTTATTTGTGGAACTGTAGACATCCGAAGTTCTGCAAACTTTCAAAACTCAAAAAAATCGATTTTAATGGATTTACTTTGAATAAAGATATCTCCGCAACCAGACCTCATAGAGAGTTCTAGTTTTCAGCTATGGATAGCTCTTGAAAAACTAATTCAGCGTTTTGCCAGCGAAAATGACGTCACAGCCTTATTTGCGGAACAGTAGGCATCCAAAATCATACAAGCATTCATAACTCAAAAAAATAACTTTGAATGCAAATATCTCGAAAATTAGACCTTATAAAAGGGTTTGCTTTGGATGTGCTGGTTGCATTTGACAAAACCTTTCTATATATGTACGTTTCAATGGGTTCCAGAGACTTTCGTAAAAAAATGCTTTTTTAGTGATAAGGGGGTAGTCCATGCTTTTTTTCGAAAATCGATTGGAAAAAAAAAGTTGAGTTTTGAACGGTAATGCAAAGGCCTGACCGTTATCTGTTCAACAACGTTAACCGCAACCTCTTACGAGCCTTATTTTGGAAGTTATGGCCATATTAAGATTTTTAGTTTTTGGGTTGAAACAAGAAAGATGAACTTTGAATCAGAATTTCTCTGCAACCAGCGCCCACACAATGTTCTAGTTTTCAGCAATGGATAGCTCTCCAAAAACTGATTAAGCGGTTAATAAACCGCAAGGACTTCCGAGCCTTATTTGTGGAACTGTAGACATCCGAAGTCATGCAAACTTTCAAAACTCAAAAAAATCGATTTTAATGGATTTACTTTGAATAAAGATATCTCCGCAACCAGACCTCATAGAGAGTTCTAGTTTTCAGCTATGGATAGCTCTTGAAAAACTAATTAAGCGTTTTGCCAGCGAAAATGACGTCACAGCCTTATTTGCGGAACAGTAGGCATCCAAAATCATACAAGCATTCATAACTCAAAAAAATAACTTTGAATGCAAATATCTCGAAAATTAGACCTTATAAAAGGGTTTGCTTTGGATGTGCTGGTTGCATTTGACAAAACCTTTCTATATATGTACGTTTCAATGGGTTCCAGAGACTTTCGTAAAAAAATGCTTTTTTAGTGATAAGGGGGTAGTCAATGCTTTTTTTCGAAAATCGATTGGAAAAAAAAAAGTTGAGTTTTGAACGGCAATGCAAAGGCCTGAACGTTATCTGTTCAGCAACGTTAACCGCAACCTCTTACGAGCCTTATTTTGGAAGTTATGGCCATATTAAGATTTTTAGTTTTTGGGTTGAAACAAGAAAGATGAACTTTGAATCAAAATTTTTCTGCAACCAGCGCCCACACAATGTTCTAGTTTTCAGCAATGGATAGCTCTCCAAAAACTGATTAAGCGGTTAATAAACCGCAAGGCCTTCCGAGCCTTATTTGTGGAACTGTAGACATCCGAAGTTCTGCAAACTTTCAAAACTCAAAAAAATCGATTTTAATGGATTTACTTTGAATAAAGATATCTCCGCAACCAGACCTCATAGAGAGTTCTAGTTTTCAGCTATGGATAGCTCTTGAAAAACTGATTCAGCGTTTTGCCAGCGAAAATGACGTCACAGCCTTATTTGCGGAACAGTAGGCATCCAAAATCATACAAGCATTCATAACTCAAAAAAATAACTTTGAATGCAAATATCTCGAAAATTAGACCTTATAAAAGGGTTTGCTTTGGATGTGCTGGTTGCATTTGACAAAACCTTTCTATATATGTACGTTTCAATGGGTTCCAGAGACTTTCGTAAAAAAATGCTTTTTTAGTGATAAGGGGGTAGTCCATGCTTTTTTTCGAAAATCGATTGGAAAAAAAAAAGTTGAGTTTTGAACGGTAATGCAAAGGCCTGACCGTTATCTGTTCAACAACGTTAACCGCAACCTCTTACGAGCCTTATTTTGGAAGTTATGGCCATATTAAGATTTTTAGTTTTTGGGTTGAAACAAGAAAGATGAACTTTGAATCAAAATTTTTCTGCAACCAGCGCCCACACAATGTTCTAGTTTTCAGTAATGGATAGCTCTCCAAAAACTGATTAAGCAGTTAATAAACCGCAAGGACTTCCGAGCCTTATTTGTGGAACTGTAGACATCCGAAGTCATGCAAACTTTCAAAACTCAAAAAAATCGATTTTAATGGATTTACTTTGAATTAAGATATCTCCGCAACCAGACCTCATAGAGAGTTCTAGTTTTCAGCTATGGATAGCTCTTGAAAAACTAATTAAGCGTTTTGCCAGCGAAAATGACGTCACAGCCTTATTTGCGGAACAGTAGGCATCCAAAATCATACAAGCATTCATAACTCAAAAAAATAACTTTGAATGCAAATATCTCGAAAATTAGACCTTATAAAAGGGTTTGCTTTGGATGTGCTGGTTGCATTTGACAAAACCTTTCTATATATGTACGTTTCAATGGGTTCCAGAGACTTTCGTAAAAAAATGCTTTTTTAGTGATAAGGGGGTAGTCAATGCTTTTTTTCGAAAATCGATTGGAAAAAAAAAAGTTGAGTTTTGAACGGCAATGCAAAGGCCTGAACGTTATCTGTTCAGCAACGTTAACCGCAACCTCTTACGAGCCTTATTTTGGAAGTTATGGCCATATTAAGATTTTTAGTTTTTGGGTTGAAACAAGTAAGATGAACTTTGAATCAAAATTTTTCTGCAACCAGCGCCCACACAATGTTCTAGTTTTCAGCAATGGATAGCTCTCCAAAAACTGATTAAGCGGTTAATAAACCGCAAGGCCTTCCGAGCCTTATTTGTGGAACTGTAGACATCCGAAGTTCTGCAAACTTTCAAAACTCAAAAAAATCGATTTTAATGGATTTACTTTGAATAAAGATATCTCCGCAACCAGACCTCATAGAGAGTTCTAGTTTTCAGCTATGGATAGCTCTTGAAAAACTAATTCAGCGTTTTGCCAGCGAAAATGACGTCACAGCCTTATTTGCGGAACAGTAGGCATCCAAAATCATACAAGCATTCATAACTCAAAAAAATAACTTTGAATGCAAATATCTCGAAAATTAGACCTTATAAAAGGGTTTGCTTTGGATGTGCTGGTTGCATTTGACAAAACCTTTCTATATATGTACGTTTCAATGGGTTCCAGAGACTTTCGTAAAAAAATGCTTTTTTAGTGATAAGGGGGTAGTCCATGCTTTTTTTCGAAAATCGATTGGAAAAAAAAAAGTTGAGTTTTGAACGGTAATGCAAAGGCCTGACCGTTATCTGTTCAACAACGTTAACCGCAACCTCTTACGAGCCTTATTTTGGAAGTTATGGCCATATTAAGATTTTTAGTTTTTGGGTTGAAACAAGAAAGATGAACTTTGAATCAAAATTTTTCTGCAACCAGCGCCCACACAATGTTCTAGTTTTCAGTAATGGATAGCTCTCCAAAAACTGATTAAGCAGTTAATAAACCGCAAGGACTTCCGAGCCTTATTTGTGGAACTGTAGACATCCGAAGTCATGCAAACTTTCAAAACTCATAAAAATCGATTTTAATGGATTTACTTTGAATTAAGATATCTCCGCAACCAGACCTCATAGAGAGTTCTAGTTTTCAGCTATGGATAGCTCTTGAAAAACTAATTAAGCGTTTTGCCAGCGAAAATGACGTCACAGCCTTATTTGCGGAACAGTAGGCATCCAAAATCATACAAGCATTCATAACTCAAAAAAATAACTTTGAATGCAAATATCTCGAAAATTAGACCTTATAAAAGGGTTTGCTTTGGATGTGCTGGTTGCATTTGACAAAACCTTTCTATATATGTACGTTTCAATGGGTTCCAGAGACTTTCGTAAAAAAATGCTTTTTTAGTGATAAGGGGGTAGTCAATGCTTTTTTTCGAAAATCGATTGGAAAAAAAAAAGTTGAGTTTTGAACAGCAATGCAAAGGCCTGAACGTTATCTGTTCAGCAACGTTAACCGCAACCTCTTACGAGCCTTATTTTGGAAGTTATGGCCATATTAAGATTTTTAGTTTTTGGGTTGAAACAAGAAAGATGAACTTTGAATCAAAATTTTTCTGCAACCAGCGCCCACACAATGTTCTAGTTTTCAGCAATGGATAGCTCTCCAAAAACTGATTAAGCGGTTAATAAACCGCAAGGCCTTCCGAGCCTTATTTGTGGAACTGTAGACATCCGAAGTTCTGCAAACTTTCAAAACTCAAAAAAATCGATTTTAATGGATTTACTTTGAATAAAGATATCTCCGCAACCAGACCTCATAGAGAGTTCTAGTTTTCAGCTATGGATAGCTCTTGAAAAACTAATTCAGCGTTTTGCCAGCGAAAATGACGTCACAGCCTTATTTGCGGAACAGTAGGCATCCAAAATCATACAAGCATTCATAACTCAAAAAAATAACTTTGAATGCAAATATCTCGAAAATTAGACCTTATAAAAGGGTTTGCTTTGGATGTGCTGGTTGCATTTGACAAAACCTTTCTATATATGTACGTTTCAATGGGTTCCAGAGACTTTCGTAAAAAAATGCTTTTTTAGTGATAAGGGGGTAGTCCATGCTTTTTTTCGAAAATCGATTGGAAAAAAAAAAGTTGAGTTTTGAACGGTAATGCAAAGGCCTGACCGTTATCTGTTCAACAACGTTAACCGCAACCTCTTACGAGCCTTATTTTGGAAGTTATGGCCATATTAAGATTTTTAGTTTTTGGGTTGAAACAAGAAAGATGAACTTTGAATCAAAATTTTTCTGCAACCAGCGCCCACACAATGTTCTAGTTTTCAGTAATGGATAGCTCTCCAAAAACTGATTAAGCAGTTAATAAACCGCAAGGACTTCCGAGCCTTATTTGTGGAACTGTAGACATCCGAAGTCATGCAAACTTTCAAAACTCAAAAAAATCGATTTTAATGGATTTACTTTGAATAAAGATATCTCCGCAACCAGACCTCATAGAGAGTTGTAGTTTTCAGCTATGGATAGCTCTTGAAAAACTAATTAAGCGTTTTGCCAGCGAAAATGACGTCACAGCCTTATTTGCGGAACAGTAGGCATCCAAAATCATACAAGCATTCATAACTCAAAAAAATAACTTTGAATGCAAATATCTCGAAAATTAGACCTTATAAAAGGGTTTGCTTTGGATGTGCTGGTTGCATTTGACAAAACCTTTCTATATATGTACGTTTCAATGGGTTCCAGAGACTTTCGTAAAAAAATGCTTTTTTAGTGATAAGGGGGTAGTCCATGCTTTTTTTCGAAAATCGATTGGAAAAAAAAAAGTTGAGTTTTGAACGGCAATGCAAAGGCCTGACCGTTATCTGTTCAGCAACGTTAACCGCAACCTCTTACGAGCCTTATTTTGGAAGTTATGGCCATATTAAGATTTTTAGTTTTTGGGTTGAAACAAGAAAGATGAACTTTGAATCAGAATTTCTCTGCAACCAGCGCCCACACAATGTTCTAGTTTTCAGCAATGGATAGCTCTCCAAAAACTGATTAAGCGGTAAGTAAACCGCAAGGCCTTCCGAGCCTTATTTGTGGAACTGTAGACATCCAAAGTCATGCAAACTTTCAAAACTCAAAAAAATCGATTTTAATGGATTTACTTTGAATTAAGATATCTCCGCAGCCAGACCTCATAGAGAGTTTTAGTTTTCAGCTATGGATAGCTCTTGAAAAACTAATTCAGCGTTTTGCCAGCGAAAATGACGTCACAGCCTTATTTGCGGAACAGTAGGCATCCAAAATCATACAAGCATTCATAACTCAAAAAAATAACTTTGAATGCAAATATCTCGAAAATTAGACCTTATAAAAGGGTTTGCTTTGGATGTGCTGGTTGCATTTGACAAAACCTTTCTATATATGTACGTTTCAATGGGTTCCAGAGACTTTCGTAAAAAAATGCTTTTTTAGTGATAAGGGGGTAGTCCATGCTTTTTTTCGAAAATCGATTGGAAAAAAAAAAGTTGAGTTTTGAACGGTAATGCAAAGGCCTGACCGTTATCTGTTCAACAACGTTAACCGCAACCTCTTACGAGCCTTATTTTGGAAGTTATGGCCATATTAAGATTTTTAGTTTTTGGGTTGAAACAAGAAAGATGAACTTTGAATCAAAATTTTTCTGCAACCAGCGCCCACACAATGTTCTAGTTTTCAGTAATGGATAGCTCTCCAAAAACTGATTAAGCAGTTAATAAACCGCAAGGACTTCCGAGCCTTATTTGTGGAACTGTAGACATCCGAAGTCATGCAAACTTTCAAAACTCAAAAAAATCGATTTTAATGGATTTACTTTGAATTAAGATATCTCCGCAACCAGACCTCATAGAGAGTTCTAGTTTTCAGCTATGGATAGCTCTTGAAAAACTAATTAAGCGTTTTGCCAGCGAAAATGACGTCACAGCCTTATTTGCGGAACAGTAGGCATCCAAAATCATACAAGCATTCATAACTCAAAAAAATAACTTTGAATGCAAATATCTCGAAAATTAGACCTTATAAAAGGGTTTGCTTTGGATGTGCTGGTTGCATTTGACAAAACCTTTCTATATATGTACGTTTCAATGGGTTCCAGAGACTTTCGTAAAAAAATGCTTTTTTAGTGATAAGGGGGTAGTCAATGCTTTTTTTCGAAAATCGATTGGAAAAAAAAAAGTTGAGTTTTGAACAGCAATGCAAAGGCCTGAACGTTATCTGTTCAGCAACGTTAACCGCAACCTCTTACGAGCCTTATTTTGGAAGTTATGGCCATATTAAGATTTTTAGTTTTTGGGTTGAAACAAGAAAGATGAACTTTGAATCAAAATTTTTCTGCAACCAGCGCCCACACAATGTTCTAGTTTTCAGCAATGGATAGCTCTCCAAAAACTGATTAAGCGGTTAATAAACCGCAAGGCCTTCCGAGCCTTATTTGTGGAACTGTAGACATCCGAAGTTCTGCAAACTTTCAAAACTCAAAAAAATCGATTTTAATGGATTTACTTTGAATAAAGATATCTCCGCAACCAGACCTCATAGAGAGTTCTAGTTTTCAGCTATGGATAGCTCTTGAAAAACTAATTCAGCGTTTTGCCAGCGAAAATGACGTCACAGCCTTATTTGCGGAACAGTAGGCATCCAAAATCATACAAGCATTCATAACTCAAAAAAATAACTTTGAATGCAAATATCTCGAAAATTAGACCTTATAAAAGGGTTTGCTTTGGATGTGCTGGTTGCATTTGACAAAACCTTTCTATATATGTACGTTTCAATGGGTTCCAGAGACTTTCGTAAAAAAATGCTTTTTTAGTGATAAGGGGGTAGTCCATGCTTTTTTTCGAAAATCGATTGGAAAAAAAAAAGTTGAGTTTTGAACGGTAATGCAAAGGCCTGACCGTTATCTGTTCAACAACGTTAACCGCAACCTCTTACGAGCCTTATTTTGGAAGTTATGGCCATATTAAGATTTTTAGTTTTTGGGTTGAAACAAGAAAGATGAACTTTGAATCAAAATTTTTCTGCAACCAGCGCCCACACAATGTTCTAGTTTTCAGTAATGGATAGCTCTCCAAAAACTGATTAAGCAGTTAATAAACCGCAAGGACTTCCGAGCCTTATTTGTGGAACTGTAGACATCCGAAGTCATGCAAACTTTCAAAACTCAAAAAAATCGATTTTAATGGATTTACTTTGAATAAAGATATCTCCGCAACCAGACCTCATAGAGAGTTGTAGTTTTCAGCTATGGATAGCTCTTGAAAAACTAATTAAGCGTTTTGCCAGCGAAAATGACGTCACAGCCTTATTTGCGGAACAGTAGGCATCCAAAATCATACAAGCATTCATAACTCAAAAAAATAACTTTGAATGCAAATATCTCGAAAATTAGACCTTATAAAAGGGTTTGCTTTGGATGTGCTGGTTGCATTTGACAAAACCTTTCTATATATGTACGTTTCAATGGGTTCCAGAGACTTTCGTAAAAAAATGCTTTTTTAGTGATAAGGGGGTAGTCCATGCTTTTTTTCGAAAATCGATTGGAAAAAAAAAAGTTGAGTTTTGAACGGCAATGCAAAGGCCTGACCGTTATCTGTTCAGCAACGTTAACCGCAACCTATTACGAGCCTTATTTTGGAAGTTATGGCCATATTAAGATTTTTAGTTTTTGGGTTGAAACAAGAAAGATGAACTTTGAATCAGAATTTCTCTGCAACCAGCGCCCACACAATGTTCTAGTTTTCAGCAATGGATAGCTCTCCAAAAACTGATTAAGCGGTAAGTAAACCGCAAGGCCTTCCGAGCCTTATTTGTGGAACTGTAGACATCCAAAGTCATGCAAACTTTCAAAACTCAAAAAAATCGATTTTAATGGATTTACTTTGAATTAAGATATCTCCGCAGCCAGACCTCATAGAGAGTTTTAGTTTTCAGCTATGGATAGCTCTTGAAAAACTAATTAAGCGTTTTGCCAGCGAAAATGACGTCACAGCCTTATTTGCGGAACAGTAGGCATCCAAAATCATACAAGCATTCATAACTCAAAAAAATAACTTTGAATGCAAATATCTCGAAAACTAGACCTTATAAAAGGGTTTGCTTTGGATGTGCTGGTTGCATTTGACAAAACCTTTCTATATATGTACGTTTCAATGGGTTCCAGAGACTTTCGGAAAAAAATGCTTTTTTAGTGATAAGGGGGTAGTCCATGCTTTTTTTCGAAAATCGATTGGAAAAAAAAAGTTGAGTTTTGAACGGCAATGCAAAGGCCTGACCGTTATCTGTTCAACAACGTTAACCGCAACCTCTTACGAGCCTTATTTTGGAAGTTATGGCCATATTAAGATTTTTAGTTTTTGGGTTGAAACAAGAAAGATGAACTTTGAATCAAAATTTTTCTGCAACCAGCGCCCACACAATGTTCTAGTTTTCAGCAATGGATAGCTCTCCAAAAACTGATTAAGCAGTTAATAAACCGCAAGGACTTCCGAGCCTTATTTGTGGAACTGTAGACATCCGAAGTCATGCAAACTTTCAAAACTCAAAAAAATCGATTTTAATGGATTTACTTTGAATTAAGATATCTCCGCAACCAGACCTCATAGAGAGTTCTAGTTTTCAGCTATGGATAGCTCTTGAAAAACTAATGAAGCGTTTTGCCAGCGAAAATGACGTCACAGCCTTATTTGCGGAACAGTAGGCATCCAAAATTATACAAGCATTCATTACTCAAAAAAATAACTTTGAATGCAAATATCTCGAAAATTAGACCTTATAAAAGGGTTTGCTTTGGATGTGCTGGTTGCATTTGACAAAACCTTTCTATATATGTACGTTTCAATGGGTTCCAGAGACTTTCGTAAAAAAATGCTTTTTTAGTGATAAGGGGGTAGTCCATGCTTTTTTTCGAAAATCGATTGGAAAAAAAAAAGTTGAGTTTTGAACGGCAATGCAAAGGCCTGACCGTTATCTGTTCAGCAACGTTAACCGCAACCTCTTACGAGCCTTATTTTGGAAGTTATGGCCATATTAAGATTTTTAGTTTTTGGGTTGAAACAAGAAAGATGAACTTTGAATCAGAATTTCTCTGCAACCAGCGCCCACACAATGTTCTAGTTTTCAGCAATGGATAGCTCTCCAAAAACTGATTAAGCGGTAAGTAAACCGCAAGGCCTTCCGAGCCTTATTTGTGGAACTGTAGACATCCAAAGTCATGCAAACTTTCAAAACTCAAAAAAATCGATTTTAATGGATTTACTTTGAATTAAGATATCTCCGCAGCCAGACCTCATAGAGAGTTTTAGTTTTCAGCTATGGATAGCTCTTGAAAAACTAATTAAGCGTTTTGCCAGCGAAAATGACGTCACAGCCTTATTTGCGGAACAGTAGGCATCCAAAATCATACAAGCATTCATAACTCAAAAAAATAACTTTGAATGCAAATATCTCGAAAACTAGACCTTATAAAAGGGTTTGCTTTGGATGTGCTGGTTGCATTTGACAAAACCTTTCTATATATGTACGTTTCAATGGGTTCCAGAGACTTTCGGAAAAAAATGCTTTTTTAGTGATAAGGGGGTAGTCCATGCTTTTTTTCGAAAATCGATTGGAAAAAAAAAGTTGAGTTTTGAACGGCAATGCAAAGGCCTGACCGTTATCTGTTCAACAACGTTAACCGCAACCTCTTACGAGCCTTATTTTGGAAGTTATGGCCATATTAAGATTTTTAGTTTTTGGGTTGAAACAAGAAAGATGAACTTTGAATCAAAATTTTTCTGCAACCAGCGCCCGCACAATGTTCTAGTTTTCAGCAATGGATAGCTCTCCAAAAACTGATTAAGCAGTTAATAAACCGCAAGGACTTCCGAGCCTTATTTGTGGAACTGTAGACATCCGAAGTCATGCAAACTTTCAAAACTCAAAAAAATCGATTTTAATGGATTTACTTTGAATTAAGATATCTCCGCAACCAGACCTCATAGAGAGTTCTAGTTTTCAGCTATGGATAGCTCTTGAAAAACTAATGAAGCGTTTTGCCAGCGAAAATGACGTCACAGCCTTATTTGCGGAACAGTAGGCATCCAAAATTATACAAGCATTCATTACTCAAAAAAATAACTTTGAATGCAAATATCTCGAAAATTAGACCTTATAAAAGGGTTTGCTTTGGATGTGCTGGTTGCATTTGACAAAACCTTTCTATATATGTACGTTTCAATGGGTTCCAGAGACTTTCGTAAAAAAATGCTTTTTTAGTGATAAGGGGGTAGTCCATGCTTTTTTTCGAAAATCGATTGGAAAAAAAAAGTTGAGTTTTGAACGGCAATGCAAAGGCCTGACCGTTATCTGTTCAGCAACGTTAACCGCAACCTCTTACGAGCCTTATTTTGGAAGTTATGGCCATATTAAGATTTTTAGTTTTTGGGTTGAAACAAGAAAGATGAACTTTGAATCAAAATTTTTCTGCAACCAGTGCCCACACAATTTTCTAGTTTTCAGCAATGGATAGCTCTCTAAAAACTGATTAAGCGGTTAATAAACCACAAGGACTTCCGAGCCTTATTTGTGGAACTGTAGACATCCGAAGTCATGCAAACTTTCAAAACTCAAAAAAATCGATTTTAATGGATTTATTTTGAATTAAGATATCTCCGCAACCAGACCTCATAGAGAGTTCTAGTTTTCAGCTATGGATAGCTCTTGAAAAACTAATTAAGCGTTTTTCCAGCGAAAATGACGTCACAGCCTTATTTGCGGAACAGTAGGCATCCGAAATCATACAAGCATTCATAACTCAAAAAAATAACTTTGAATGCAAATATCTCGAAAACTAGACCTTATAAAAGGGTTTGCTTTGGATGTGCTGGTTGCATTTGACAAAACCTTTCTATATATGTACGTTTCAATGGGTTCCAGAGACTTTCGTAAAAAAATGCTTTTTTAACTCAAAAAACGGATTAAGCGGTTAATAAACCACAAGGACTTCCGAGCCTTATTTGTGGAACTGTAGACATCCGAAGTCATGCAAACTTTCAAAACTCAAAAAAATCGATTTTAATGGATTTACTTTGAATTAAGATATCTCCGCAACCAGACCTCATAGAGAGTTCTAGTTTTCAGCTATGGATAGCTCTTGAAAAACTAATTAAGCGTTTTGCCAGCGAAAATGACGTCACAGCCTTATTTGCGGAACAGTAGGCATCCGAAATCATACAAGCATTCATAACTCAAAAAAATAACTTTGAATGCAAATATCTCGAAAACTAGACCTTATAAAAGGGTTTGCTTTGGATGTGCTGGTTGCATTTGACAAAACCTTTCTATATATGTACGTTTCAATGGGTTCCAGAGACTTTCGTAAAAAAATGCGTTTTTAGGGATAAGGGAGTAGTCCATGTTTTTTTTCGAAAATCGATTGAAAAAAAAAGTTGAGTTTTGAACAGCAATGCAAAGGCCTGACCGTTATCTGTTCAACAACGTTAACCGCAACCTCTTACGAGCCTTATTTTGGAAGTTATGGCCATATTAAGATTTTTAGTTTTTGGGTTGAAACAAGAAAGATGAACTTTGAATCAAAATTTTTCTGCAACCAGCGCCCACACAATGTTCTAGTTTTCAGCAATGGATAGCTCTCAAAAAACTGATTAAGCGGTTAATAAACCACAAGGACTTCCGAGCCTTATTTGTGGAACTGTAGACATCCGAAGTCATGCAAACTTTCAAAACTCAAAAAAATCGATTTTAATGGATTTACTTTGAATTAAGATATCTCCGCAACCAGACCTCATAGAGAGTTCTAGTTTTCAGCTATGGATAGCTCTTGAAAAACTAATTAAGCGTTTTGCCAGCGAAAATGACGCCACAGCCTTATTTGCGGAACAGTAGGCATCCAAAATCATACAAGCATTCATAACTCAAAAAAATAACTTTGAATGCAAATATCTCGAAAACTAGACCTTATAAAAGGGTTTGCTTTGGATGTGGTGGTTGCATTTGACAAAACCTTTCTATATATGTACGTTTCAATGGGTTCCAGAGACTTTCGGAAAAAAATGCTTTTTTAGTGATAGTCCATGCTTTTTTTCGAAAATCGATTGGAAAAAAAAAAGTTGAGTTTTGAACGGCAATGCAAAGGCCTGACCGTTATCTGTTCAACAACGTTAACCGCAACCTCTTACGAGCCTTATTTTGGAAGTTATGGCCATATTAAGATTTTTAGTTTTTGGGTTGAAACAAGAAAGATGAACTTTGAATCAAAATTTTTCTGCAACCAGCGCCCACACAATGTTCTAGTTTTCAGCAATGGATAGCTCTCAAAAAACGGATTAAGCGGTTAATAAACCACAAGGACTTCCGAGCCTTATTTGTGGAACTGTAGACATCCGAAGTCATGCAAACTTTCAAAACTCAAAAAAATCGATTTTAATGGATTTACTTTGAATTAAGATATCTCCGCAACCAGACCTCATAGAGAGTTCTAGTTTTCAGCTATGGATAGCTCTTGAAAAACTAATTAAGCGTTTTGCCAGCGAAAATGACGTCACAGCCTTATTTGCGGAACAGTAGGCATCCAAAATCATACAAGCATTCATAACTCAAAAAAATAACTTTGAATGCAAATATCTCGAAAACTAGACCTTATAAAAGGGTTTGCTTTGGATGTGCTGGTTGCATTTGACAAAACCTTTCTATATATGTACGTTTCAATGGGTTCCAGAGACTTTCGTAAAAAAAAATTGAGTTTTGAACAGCAATGCAAAGGCCTGACCGTTATCTGTTCAACAACGTTAACCGCAACCTCTTACGAGCCTTATTTTGGAAGTTATGGCCATATTAAGATTTTTAGTTTTTGGGTTGAAACAAGAAAGATGAACTTTGAATCAAAATTTTTCTGCAACCAGCGCCCACACAATGTTCTAGTTTTCAGCAATGGATAGCTCTCAAAAAACGGATTAAGCGGTTAATAAACCACAAGGACTTCCGAGCCTTATTTGTGGAACTGTAGACATCCGAAGTCATGCAAACTTTCAAAACTCAAAAAAATCGATTTTAATGGATTTACTTTGAATTAAGATATCTCCGCAACCAGACCTCATAGAGAGTTTTAGTTTTCAGCTATGGATAGCTCTTGAAAAACTAATTAAGCGTTTTGCCAGCGAAAATGACGTCACAGCCTTATTTGCGGAACAGTAGGCATCCAAAATCATACAAGCATTCATAACTCAAAAAAATAACTTTGAATGCAAATATCTCGAAAACTAGACCTTATAAAAGGGTTTGCTTTGGATGTGCTGGTTGCATTTGACAAAACCTTTCTATATATGTACGTTTCAATGGGTTCCAGAGACTTTCGTAAAAAAAAGTTGAGTTTTGAACAGCAATGCAAAGGCCTGACCGTTATCTGTTCAACAACGTTAACCGCAACCTCTTACGAGCCTTATTTTGGAAGTTATGGCCATATTAAGATTTTTAGTTTTTGGGTTGAAACAAGAAAGATGAACTTTGAATCAAAATTTCTCTGCAACCAGCACCCACACAATGTTCTAATTTTTAGCAATGGATAGCTCTCCAAAAACTGATTAAGCGGTAAGTAAACCGCAAGGCCTTCCGAGCCTTATTTGTGGAACTGTAGACATCCAAAGTCATGCAAACTTTCAAAACTCAAAAAAATCGATTTTAATGGATTTACTTTGAATTAAGATATCTCCGCAGCCAGACCTCATAGAGAGTTTTAGTTTTCAGCTATGGATAGCTCTTGAAAAACTAATTAAGCGTTTTGCCAGCGAAAATGACGTCACAGCCTTATTTGCGGAACAGTAGGCATCCAAAATCATACAAGCATTCATAACTCAAAAAAATAACTTTGAATGCAAATATCTCGAAAACTAGACCTTATAAAAGGGTTTGCTTTGGATGTGCTGGTTGCATTTGACAAAACCTTTCTATATATGTACGTTTCAATGGGTTCCAGAGACTTTCGGAAAAAAATGCTTTTTTAGTGATAAGGGGGTAGTCCATGTTTTTTTTCGAAAATCGATTGAAAAAAAAGTTGAGTTTTGAACAGCAATGCAAAGGCCTGACCGTTATCTGTTCAACAACGTTAACCGCAACCTCTTACGAGCCTTATTTTGGAAGTTATGGCCATATTAAGATTTTTAGTTTTTGGGTTGAAACAAGAAAGATGAACTTTGAATCAAAATTTTTCTGCAACCAGCGCCCACACAATGTTCTAGTTTTCAGCAATGGATAGCTCTCAAAAAACGGATTAAGCGGTTAATAAACCACAAGGACTTCCGAGCCTTATTTGTGGAACTGTAGACATCCGAAGTCATGCAAACTTTCAAAACTCAAAAAAATCGATTTTAATGGATTTACTTTGAATTAAGATATCTCCGCAGCCAGACCTCATAGAGAGTTTTAGTTTTCAGCTATGGATAGCTCTTGAAAAGCTAATAAAGCGATTTGCCAGCGCAAATGACGTCACAGCCTTATTTGCGGAACAGTAGGCATCCAAAATCATACAAGCATTCATAACTCAAAAAAATAACTTTGAATGCAAATATCTCGAAAATTAGACCTTATAAAAGGGTTTGCTTTGGATGTGCTGGTTGCATTTGACAAAACCTTTCTATGTACGTTTCAATGGGTTCCAGAGACTTTCGTAAAAAAATGCTTTTTTAGTGATAAGGGAGTAGTCGATGCTTTTTTTCGAAAATCGATTGGAAAAAAAAAAGTTGAGTTTTGAACGGCAATGCAAAGGCCTGACCGTTATCTGTTCAACAACGTTAACCGCAACCTCTTACGAGCCTTATTTTGGAAGTTATGGCCATATTAAGATTTTTAGTTTTTGGGTTGAAACAAGAAAGATGAACTTTGAATCAAAATTTTTCTGCAACCAGCGCCCACACAATGTTCTAGTTTTCAGTAATGGATAGCTCTCCAAAAACTGATTAGGCAGTTAATAAACCGCAAGGACTTCCGAGCCTTATTTGTGGAACTGTAGACATCCGAAGTCATGCAAACTTTCAAAACTCAAAAAAATCGATTTTAATGGATTTACTTTGAATAAAGATATCTCCGCAACCAGACCTCATAGAGAGTTGTAGTTTTCAGCTATGGATAGCTCTTGAAAAACTAATTAAGCGTTTTGCCAGCGAAAATGACGTCACAGCCTTATTTGCGGAACAGTAGGCATCCAAAATCATACAAGCATTCATAACTCAAAAAAATAACTTTGAATGCAAATATCTCGAAAATTAGACCTTATAAAAGGGTTTGCTTTGGATGTGCTGGTTGCATTTGACAAAACCTTTCTATATATGTACGTTTCAATGGGTTCCAGAGACTTTCGTAAAAAAATGCTTTTTTAGTGATAAGGGGGTAGTCCATGCTTTTTTTCGAAAATCGATTGGAAAAAAAAAAGTTGAGTTTTGAACGGTAATGCAAAGGCCTGACCGTTATCTGTTCAACAACGTTAACCGCAACCTCTTACGAGCCTTATTTTGGAAGTTATGGCCATATTAAGATTTTTAGTTTTTGGGTTGAAACAAGAAAGATGAACTTTGAATCAAAATTTTTCTGCAACCAGCGCCCACACAATGTTCTAGTTTTCAGCAATGGATAGCTCTCAAAAAACGGATTAAGCGGTTAATAAACCACAAGGACTTCCGAGCCTTATTTGTGGAACTGTAGACATCCGAAGTCATGCAAACTTTCAAAACTCAAAAAAATCGATTTTAATGGATTTACTTTGAATTAAGATATCTCCGCAACCAGACCTCATAGAGAGTTCTAGTTTTTAGCTATGGATAGCTCTTGAAAAACTAATTAAGCGTTTTGCCAGCGAAAATGACGTCACAGCCTTATTTGCGGAACAGTAGGCATCCAAAATCATACAAGCATTCATAACTCAAAAAAATAACTTTGAATGCAAATATCTCGAAAATTAGACCTTATAAAAGGGTTTGCTTTGGATGTGCTGGTTGCATTTGACAAAACCTTTCTATATATGTACGTTTCAATGGGTTCCAGAGACTTTCGTAAAAAAATGCTTTTTTAGTGATAGGGGGTAGTCAATGCTTTTTTTCGAAAATCGATTGGAAAAAAAAAAGTTGAGTTTTGAACGGCAATGCAAAGGCCTGAACGTTATCTGTTCAGCAACGTTAACCGCAACCTCTTACGAGCCTTATTTTGGAAGTTATGGCCATATTAAGATTTTTAGTTTTTGGGTTGAAACAAGAAAGATGAACTTTGAATCAAAATTTTTCTGCAACCAGCGCCCACACAATGTTCTAGTTTTCAGCAATGGATAGCTCTCCAAAAACTGATTAAGCGGTTAATAAACCGCAAGGCCTTCCGAGCCTTATTTGTGGAACTGTAGACATCCGAAGTTCTGCAAACTTTCAAAACTCAAAAAAATCGATTTTAATGGATTTACTTTGAATAAAGATATCTCCGCAACCAGACCTCATAGAGAGTTCTAGTTTTCAGCTATGGATAGCTCTTGAAAAACTAATTCAGCGTTTTGCCAGCGAAAATGACGTCACAGCCTTATTTGCGGAACAGTAGGCATCCAAAATCATACAAGCATTCATAACTCAAAAAAATAACTTTGAATGCAAATATCTCGAAAATTAGACCTTATAAAAGGGTTTGCTTTGGATGTGCTGGTTGCATTTGACAAAACCTTTCTATATATGTACGTTTCAATGGGTTCCAGAGACTTTCGTAAAAAAATGCTTTTTTAGTGATAAGGGGGTAGTCAATGCTTTTTTTCGAAAATCGATTGGAAAAAAAAAAGTTGAGTTTTGAACGGCAATGCAAAGGCCTGAACGTTATCTGTTCAGCAACGTTAACCGCAACCTCTTACGAGCCTTATTTTGGAAGTTATGGCCATATTAAGATTTTTAGTTTTTGGGTTGAAACAAGAAAGATGAACTTTGAATCAAAATTTTTCTGCAACCAGCGCCCACACAATGTTCTAGTTTTCAGCAATGGATAGCTCTCCAAAAACTGATTAAGCGGTTAATAAACCGCAAGGCCTTCCGAGCCTTATTTGTGGAACTGTAGACATCCGAAGTTCTGCAAACTTTCAAAACTCAAAAAAATCGATTTTAATGGATTTACTTTGAATAAAGATATCTCCGCAACCAGACCTCATAGAGAGTTCTAGTTTTCAGCTATGGATAGCTCTTGAAAAACTAATTCAGCGTTTTGCCAGCGAAAATGACGTCACAGCCTTATTTGCGGAACAGTAGGCATCCAAAATCATACAAGCATTCATAACTCAAAAAAATAACTTTGAATGCAAATATCTCGAAAACTAGACCTTATAAAAGGGTTTGCTTTGGATGTGCTGGTTGCATTTGACAAAACCTTTCTATATATGTACGTTTCAATGGGTTCCAGAGACTTTCGTAAAAAAAAGTTGAGTTTTGAACAGCAATGCAAAGGCCTGACCGTTATCTGTTCAACAACGTTAACCGCAACCTCTTACGAGCCTTATTTTGGAAGTTATGGCCATATTAAGATTTTTAGTTTTTGGGTTGAAACAAGAAAGATGAACTTTGAATCAAAATTTCTCTGCAACCAGCACCCACACAATGTTCTAATTTTTAGCAATGGATAGCTCTCCAAAAACTGATTAAGCGGTAAGTAAACCGCAAGGCCTTCCGAGCCTTATTTGTGGAACTGTAGACATCCAAAGTCATGCAAACTTTCAAAACTCAAAAAAATCGATTTTAATGGATTTACTTTGAATTAAGATATCTCCGCAGCCAGACCTCATAGAGAGTTTTAGTTTTCAGCTATGGATAGCTCTTGAAAAACTAATAAAGCGTTTTGCCAGCGAAAATGACGTCACAGCCTTATTTGCGGAACAGTAGGCATCCAAAATCATACAAGCATTCATAACTCAAAAAAATAACTTTGAATGCAAATATCTCGAAAACTAGACCTTATAAAAGGGTTTGCTTTGGATGTGCTGGTTGCATTTGACAAAACCTTTCTATATATGTACGTTTCAATGGGTTCCAGAGACTTTCGGAAAAAAATGCTTTTTTAGTGATAAGGGGGTAGTCCATGTTTTTTTTCGAAAATCGATTGAAAAAAAAGTTGAGTTTTGAACAGCAATGCAAAGGCCTGACCGTTATCTGTTCAACAACGTTAACCGCAACCTCTTACGAGCCTTATTTTGGAAGTTATGGCCATATTAAGATTTTTAGTTTTTGGGTTGAAACAAGAAAGATGAACTTTGAATCAAAATTTTTCTGCAACCAGCGCCCACACAATGTTCTAGTTTTCAGCAATGGATAGCTCTCAAAAAACGGATTAAGCGGTTAATAAACCACAAGGACTTCCGAGCCTTATTTGTGGAACTGTAGACATCCGAAGTCATGCAAACTTTCAAAACTCAAAAAAATCGATTTTAATGGATTTACTTTGAATTAAGATATCTCCGCAGCCAGACCTCATAGAGAGTTTTAGTTTTCAGCTATGGATAGCTCTTGAAAAGCTAATAAAGCGATTTGCCAGCGCAAATGACGTCACAGCCTTATTTGCGGAACAGTAGGCATCCAAAATCATACAAGCATTCATAACTCAAAAAAATAACTTTGAATGCAAATATCTCGAAAATTAGACCTTATAAAAGGGTTTGCTTTGGATGTGCTGGTTGCATTTGACAAAACCTTTCTATGTACGTTTCAATGGGTTCCAGAGACTTTCGTAAAAAAATGCTTTTTTAGTGATAAGGGAGTAGTCGATGCTTTTTTTCGAAAATCGATTGGAAAAAAAAAGTTGAGTTTTGAACGGCAATGCAAAGGCCTGACCGTTATCTGTTCAACAACGTTAACCGCAACCTCTTACGAGCCTTATTTTGGAAGTTATGGCCATATTAAGATTTTTAGTTTTTGGGTTGAAACAAGAAAGATGAACTTTGAATCAAAATTTTTCTGCAACCAGCGCCCACACAATGTTCTAGTTTTCAGTAATGGATAGCTCTCCAAAAACTGATTAGGCAGTTAATAAACCGCAAGGACTTCCGAGCCTTATTTGTGGAACTGTAGACATCCGAAGTCATGCAAACTTTCAAAACTCAAAAAAATCGATTTTAATGGATTTACTTTGAATAAAGATATCTCCGCAACCAGACCTCATAGAGAGTTGTAGTTTTCAGCTATGGATAGCTCTTGAAAAACTAATTAAGCGTTTTGCCAGCGAAAATGACGTCACAGCCTTATTTGCGGAACAGTAGGCATCCAAAATCATACAAGCATTCATAACTCAAAAAAATAACTTTGAATGCAAATATCTCGGAAATTAGACCTTATAAAAGGGTTTGCTTTGGATGTGCTGGTTGCATTTGACAAAACCTTTCTATATATGTACGTTTCAATGGGTTCCAGAGACTTTCGTAAAAAAATGCTTTTTTAGTGATAAGGGGGTAGTCCATGCTTTTTTTCGAAAATCGATTGGAAAAAAAAAAGTTGAGTTTTTAACGGTAATGCAAAGGCCTGACCGTTATCTGTTCAACAACGTTAACCGCAACCTCTTACGAGCCTTATTTTGGAAGTTATGGCCATATTAAGATTTTTAGTTTTTGGGTTGAAACAAGAAAGATGAACTTTGAATCAAAATTTTTCTGCAACCAGCGCCCACACAATGTTCTAGTTTTCAGCAATGGATAGCTCTCAAAAAACGGATTAAGCGGTTAATAAACCACAAGGACTTCCGAGCCTTATTTGTGGAACTGTAGACATCCGAAGTCATGCAAACTTTCAAAACTCAAAAAAATCGATTTTAATGGATTTACTTTGAATTAAGATATCTCCGCAACCAGACCTCATAGAGAGTTCTAGTTTTTAGCTATGGATAGCTCTTGAAAAACTAATTAAGCGTTTTGCCAGCGAAAATGACGTCACAGCCTTATTTGCGGAACAGTAGGCATCCAAAATCATACAAGCATTCATAACTCAAAAAAATAACTTTGAATGCAAATATCTCGAAAATTAGACCTTATAAAAGGGTTTGCTTTGGATGTGCTGGTTGCATTTGACAAAACCTTTCTATATATGTACGTTTCAATGGGTTCCAGAGACTTTCGTAAAAAAATGCTTTTTTAGTGATAGGGGGTAGTCAATGCTTTTTTTCGAAAATCGATTGGAAAAAAAAAAGTTGAGTTTTGAACGGCAATGCAAAGGCCTGAACGTTATCTGTTCAGCAACGTTAACCGCAACCTCTTACGAGCCTTATTTTGGAAGTTATGGCCATATTAAGATTTTTAGTTTTTGGGTTGAAACAAGAAAGATGAACTTTGAATCAAAATTTTTCTGCAACCAGCGCCCACACAATGTTCTAGTTTTCAGCAATGGATAGCTCTCCAAAAACTGATTAAGCGGTTAATAAACCGCAAGGCCTTCCGAGCCTTATTTGTGGAACTGTAGACATCCGAAGTTCTGCAAACTTTCAAAACTCAAAAAAATCGATTTTAATGGATTTACTTTGAATAAAGATATCTCCGCAACCAGACCTCATAGAGAGTTCTAGTTTTCAGCTATGGATAGCTCTTGAAAAACTAATTCAGCGTTTTGCCAGCGAAAATGACGTCACAGCCTTATTTGCGGAACAGTAGGCATCCAAAATCATACAAGCATTCATAACTCAAAAAAATAACTTTGAATGCAAATATCTCGAAAATTAGACCTTATAAAAGGGTTTGCTTTGGATGTGCTGGTTGCATTTGACAAAACCTTTCTATATATGTACGTTTCAATGGGTTCCAGAGACTTTCGTAAAAAAATGCTTTTTTAGTGATAAGGGGGTAGTCCATGCTTTTTTTCGAAAATCGATTGGAAAAAAAAAAGTTGAGTTTTGAACGGTAATGCAAAGGCCTGACCGTTATCTGTTCAGCAACGTTAACCGCAACCTCTTACGAGCCTTATTTTGGAAGTTATGGCCATATTAAGATTTTTAGTTTTTGGGTTGAAACAAGAAAGATGAACTTTGAATCAAAATTTTTCTGCAACCAGCGCCCACACAATGTTCTAGTTTTCAGCAATGGATAGCTCTCCAAAAATTGATTAAGCGGTTAATAAACCGCAAGGACTTCCGAGCCTTATTTGTGAAACTGTAGACATCCGAAGTCATGCAAACTTTCAAAACTCAAAAAAATCGATTTTAATGGATTTGCTTTGAATTAAGATATCTCCGCAACCAGACCTCATAGAGAGTTCTAGTTTTCAGCTATGGATAGCTCTTGAAAAACTAATTAAGCGTTTTGCCAGCGAAAATGACGTCACAGCCTTATTTGCGGAACAGTAGGCATCCAAAATCATACAAGCATTCATAACTCAAAAAAATAACTTTGAATGCAAATATCTCGAAAATTAGACCTTATATAAGGGTTTGCTTTGGATAAGCTGGTTGCATTTGACAAAACCTTTCTATATATGTACGTTTCAATGGGTTCCAGAGACTTTCGTAAAAAAATGCTTTTTTAGTGATAAGGGGGTAGTCAATGCTTTTTTTCGAAAATCGATTGGAAAAAAAAAAAGTTGAGTTTTGAACGGCAATGCAAAGGCCTGAACGTTATCTGTTCAGCAACGTTAACCGCAACCTCTTACGAGCCTTATTTTGGAAGTTATGGCCATATTAAGATTTTTAGTTTTTGGGTTGAAACAAGAAAGATGAACTTTGAATCAAAATTTTTCTGCAACCAGCGCCCACACAATGTTCTAGTTTTCAGCAATGGATAGCTCTCCAAAAACTGATTAAGCGGTTAATAAACCGCAAGGCCTTCCGAGCCTTATTTGTGGAACTGTAGACATCCGAAGTTCTGCAAACTTTCAAAACTCAAAAAAATCGATTTTAATGGATTTACTTTGAATAAAGATATCTCCGCAACCAGACCTCATAGAGAGTTCTAGTTTTCAGCTATGGATAGCTCTTGAAAAACTAATTCAGCGTTTTGCCAGCGAAAATGACGTCACAGCCTTATTTGCGGAACAGTAGGCATCCAAAATCATACAAGCATTCATAACTCAAAAAAATAACTTTGAATGCAAATATCTCGAAAATTAGACCTTATAAAAGGGTTTGCTTTGGATGTGCTGGTTGCATTTGACAAAACCTTTCTATATATGTACGTTTCAATGGGTTCCAGAGACTTTCGTAAAAAAATGCTTTTTTAGTGATAAGGGGGTAGTCCATGCTTTTTTTCGAAAATCGATTGGAAAAAAAAAAGTTGAGTTTTGAACGGCAATGCAAAGGCCTGACCGTTATCTGTTCAGCAACGTTAACCGCAACCTCTTACGAGCCTTATTTTGGAAGTTATGGCCATATTAAGATTTTTAGTTTTTGGGTTGAAACAAGAAAGATGAACTTTGAATCAAAATTTTTCTGCAACCAGCGCCCACACAATGTTCTAGTTTTCAGCAATGGATAGCTCTCCAAAAACTGATTAAGCGGTTAATAAACCGCAAGGCCTTCCGAGCCTTATTTGTGGAACTGTAGACATCCGAAGTTCTGCAAACTTTCAAAACTCAAAAAAATCGATTTTAATGGATTTACTTTGAATAAAGATATCTCCGCAACCAGACCTTATAGAGAGTTCTAGTTTTCAGCTATGGATAGCTCTTGAAAAACTAATTCAGCGTTTTGCCAGCGAAAATGACGTCACAGCCTTATTTGCGGAACAGTAGGCATCCAAAATCATACAAGCATTCATAACTCAAAAAAATAACTTTGAATGCAAATATCTCGAAAATTAGACCTTATAAAAGGGTTTGCTTTGGATGTGCTGGTTGCATTTGACAAAACCTTTCTATATATGTACGTTTCAATGGGTTCCAGAGACTTTCGTAAAAAAATGCTTTTTTAGTGATAAGGGGGTAGTCCATGCTTTTTTTCGAAAATCGATTGGAAAAAAAAAAGTTGAGTTTTGAACGGTAATGCAAAGGCCTGACCGTTATCTGTTCAACAACGTTAACCGCAACCTCTTACGAGCCTTATTTTGGAAGTTATGGCCATATTAAGATTTTTAGTTTTTGGGTTGAAACAAGAAAGATGAACTTTGAATCAAAATTTTTCTGCAACCAGCGCCCACACAATGTTCTAGTTTTCAGCAATGGATAGCTCTCCAAAAACTGATTAAGCGGTTAATAAACCGCAAGGCCTTCCGAGCCTTATTTGTGGAACTGTAGACATCCGAAGTTCTGCAAACTTTCAAAACTCAAAAAAATCGATTTTAATGGATTTACTTTGAATAAAGATATCTCCGCAACCAGACCTTATAGAGAGTTCTAGTTTTCAGCTATGGATAGCTCTTGAAAAACTAATTCAGCGTTTTGCCAGCGAAAATGACGTCACAGCCTTATTTGCGGAACAGTAGGCATCCAAAATCATACAAGCATTCATAACTCAAAAAAATAACTTTGAATGCAAATATCTCGAAAATTAGACCTTATAAAAGGGTTTGCTTTGGATGTGCTGGTTGCATTTGACAAAACCTTTCTATATATGTACGTTTCAATGGGTTCCAGAGACTTTCGTAAAAAAATGCTTTTTTAGTGATAAGGGGGTCGTCCATGCTTTTTTTCGAAAATCGATTGGAAAAAAAAAAGTTGAGTTTTGAACGGTAATGCAAATGCCTGACCGTTATCTGTTCAACAACGTTAACCGCAACCTCTTACGAGCCTTATTTTGGAAGTTATGGCCATATTAAGATTTTTAGTTTTTGGGTTGAAACAAGAAAGATGAACTTTGAATCAAAATTTTTCTGCAACCAGCGCCCACACAATGTTCTAGTTTTCAGTAATGGATAGCTCTCCAAAAACTGATTAAGCAGTTAATAAACCGCAAGGACTTCCGAGCCTTATTTGTGGAACTGTAGACATCCGAAGTCATGCAAACTTTCAAAACTCAAAAAAATCGATTTTAATGGATTTACTTTGAATAAAGATATCTCCGCAACCAGACCTCATAGAGAGTTGTAGTTTTCAGCTATGGATAGCTCTTGAAAAACTAATTAAGCGTTTTGCCAGCGAAAATGACGTCACAGCCTTATTTGCGGAACAGTAGGCATCCAAAATCATACAAGCATTCATAACTCAAAAAAATAACTTTGAATGCAAATATCTCGAAAATTAGACCTTATAAAAGGGTTTGCTTTGGATGTGCTGGTTGCATTTGACAAAACCTTTCTATATATGTACGTTTCAATGGGTTCCAGAGACTTCCGTAAAAAAATGCTTTTTTAGTGATAAGGAGGTAGTCCATGCTTTTTTTCGAAAATCGATTGGAAAAAAAAAAGTTGAGTTTTGAACGGCAATGCAAAGGCCTGACCGTTATCTGTTCAGCAACGTTAACCGCAACCTCTTACGAGCCTTATTTTGGAAGTTATGGCCATATTAAGATTTTTAGTTTTTGGGTTGAAACAAGAAAGATGAACTTTGAATCAAAATTTTTCTGCAACCAGCGCCCACACAATGTTCTAGTTTTCAGCAATGGATAGCTCTCCAAAAATTGATTAAGCGGTTAATAAACCGCAAGGACTTCCGAGCCTTATTTGTGAAACTGTAGACATCCGAAGTCATGCAAACTTTCAAAACTCAAAAAAATCGATTTTAATGGATTTACTTTGAATTAAGATATCTCCGCAACCAGACCTCATAGAGAGTTCTAGTTTTCAGCTATGGATAGCTCTTGAAAACTAATTAAGCGTTTTGCCAGCGAAAATGACGTCACAGCCTTATTTGCGGAACAGTAGGCATCCAAAATCATACAAGCATTCATAACTCAAAAAAATAACTTTGAATGCAAATATCTCGAAAATTAGACCTTATAAAAGGGTTTGCTTTGGATGTGCTGGTTGCATTTGACAAAACCTTTCTATATATGTACGTTTCAATGGGTTCCAGAGACTTTCGTAAAAAAATGCTTTTTTAGTGATAAGGGGGTAGTCCATGCTTTTTTTCGAAAATCGATTGGAAAAAAAAAAGTTGAGTTTTGAACGGTAATGCAAAGGCCTGACCGTTATCTGTTCAACAACGTTAACCGCAACCTCTTACGAGCCTTATTTTGGAAGTTATGGCCATATTAAGATTTTTAGTTTTTGGGTTGAAACAAGAAAGATGAACTTTGAATCAAAATTTTTCCGCAACCAGCGCCCACACAATGTTCTAGTTTTCAGTAATGGATAGCTCTCCAAAAACTGATTAAGCAGTTAATAAACCGCAAGGACTTCCGAGCCTTATTTGTGGAACTGTAGACATCCGAAGTCATGCAAACTTTCAAAACTCAAAAAAATCGATTTTAATGGATTTACTTTGAATTAAGATATCTCCGCAACCAGACCTCATAGAGAGTTCTAGTTTTCAGCTATGGATAGCTCTTGAAAAACTAATTAAGCGTTTTGCCAGCGAAAATGACGTCACAGTCTTATTTGCGGAACAGTAGGCATCCAAAATCATACAAGCATTCATAACTCAAAAAAATAACTTTGAATGCAAATATCTCGAAAATTAGACCTTATAAAAGGGTTTGCTTTGGATGTGCTGGTTGCATTTGACAAAACCTTTCTATATATGTACGTTTCAATGGGTTCCAGAGACTTTCGTAAAAAAATGCTTTTTTATTGATAAGGGGGTAGTCCATGTTTTTTTTTCGAAAATCGATTGAAAAAAAAAAGTTGAGTTTTGAACGGCAATGCAAAGGCCTGACCGTTATCTGTTCAACAACGTTAACCGCAACCTCTTACGAGCCTTATTTTGGAAGTTATGGCCATATTAAGATTTTTAGTTTTTGGGTTGAAACAAGAAAGATGAACTTTGAATCAAAATTTTTCTGCAACCAGCGCCCACACAATGTTCTAGTTTTCAGCAATGGATAGCTCTCCAAAACCGATTAAGCGGTTAATAAACCGCAAGGCCTTCCGAGCCTTATTTGTGGAACTGTAGACATCCGAAGTTCTGCAAACTTTCAAAACTCAAAAAAATCGATTTTAATGGATTTACTTTGAATAAAGATATCTCCGCAACCAGACCTCATAGAGAGTTCTAGTTTTCAGCTATGGATAGCTCTTGAAAATTTAATTCAGCGTTTTGCCAGCGAAAATGACGTCACAGCCTTATTTGCGGAACAGTAGGCATCCAAAATCATACAAGCATTCATAACTCAAAAAAATAACTTTGAATGCAAATATCTCGAAAATTAGACCTTATAAAAGGGTTTGCTTTGGATGTGCTGGTTGCATTTGACAAAACCTTTCTATATATGTACGTTTCAATGGGTTCCAGAGACTTTCGTAAAAAAATGCTTTTTTAGTGATAAGGGGGTAGTCCATGCTTTTTTTCGAAAATCGATTGGAAAAAAAAAAGTTGAGTTTTGAACGGTAATGCAAAGGCCTGACCGTTATCTGTTCAACAACGTTAACCGCAACCTCTTACGAGCCTTATTTTGGAAGTTATGGCCATATTAAGATTTTTAGTTTTTGGGTTGAAACAAGAAAGATGAACTTTGAATCAAAATTTTTCTGCAACCAGCGCCCACACAATGTTCTAGTTTTCAGTAATGGATAGCTCTCCAAAAACTGATTAAGCAGTTAATAAACCGCAAGGACTTCCGAGCCTTATTTGTGGAACTGTAGACATCCGAAGTCATGCAAACTTTCAAAACTCAAAAAAATCGATTTTAATGGATTTACTTTGAATTCAGATATCTCCGCAACCAGACCTCATAGAGAGTTCTAGTTTTCAGCTATATATAGCTCTTGAAAAAATAATTAAGCGTTTTGCCAGCGAAAATGACGTCACAGCCTTATTTGCGGAACAGTAGGCATCCAAAATCATACAAGCATTCATAACTCAAAAAAATAACTTTGAATGCAAATATCTCGAAAATTAGACCTTATAAAAGGGTTTGCTTTGGATGTGCTGGTTGCATTTGACAAAACCTTTCTATATATGTACGTTTCAATGGGTTCCAGAGACTTTCGTAAAAAAATGCTTTTTTAGTGATAAGGGGGTAGTCAATGCTTTTTTTCGAAAATCGATTGGAAAAAAAAAAGTTGAGTTTTGAACGGCAATGCAAAGGCCTGAACGTTATCTGTTCAGCAACGTTAACCGCAACCTCTTACGAGCCTTATTTTGGAAGTTATGGCCATATTAAGATTTTTAGTTTTTGGGTTGAAACAAGAAAGATGAACTTTGAATCAAAATTTTTCTGCAACCAGCGCCCACACAATGTTCTAGTTTTCAGCAATGGATAGCTCTCCAAAAACTGATTAAGCGGTTAATAAACCGCAAGGCCTTCCGAGCCTTATTTGTGGAACTGTAGACATCCGAAGTTCTGCAAACTTTCAAAACTCAAAAAAATCGATTTTAATGGATTTACTTTGAATAAAGATATCTCCGCAACCAGACCTCATAGAGAGTTCTAGTTTTCAGCTATGGATAGCTCTTGAAAAACTAATTCAGCGTTTTGCCAGCGAAAATGACGTCACAGCCTTATTTGCGGAACAGTAGGCATCCAAAATCATACAAGCATTCATAACTCAAAAAAATAACTTTGAATTCAAATATCTCGAAAACTAGACCTTATAAAAGGGTTTGCTTTGGATGTGGTGGTTGCATTTGACAAAACCTTTCTATATATGTACGTTTCAATGGGTTCCAGAGACTTTCGGAAAAAAATGCTTTTTTAGTGATAAGGGGGTAGTCCATGCTTTTTTTCGAAAATCGATTGGAAAAAAAAAGTTGAGTTTTGAACGGCAATGCAAAGGCCTGACCGTTATCTGTTCAACAACGTTAACCGCAACCTCTTACGAGCCTTATTTTGGAAGTTATGGCCATATTAAGATTTTTAGTTTTTGGGTTGAAACAAGAAAGATGAACTTTGAATCAAAATTTCTCTGCAACCAGCACCCACACAATGTTCTAATTTTTAGCAATGGATAGCTCTCCAAAAACTGATTAAGCGGTAAGTAAACCGCAAGGCCTTCCGAGCCTTATTTGTGGAACTGTAGACATCCAAAGTCATGCAAACTTTCAAAACTCAAAAAAATCGATTTTAATGGATTTACTTTGAATTAAGATATCTCCGCAGCCAGACCTCATAGAGAGTTTTAGTTTTCAGCTATGGATAGCTCTTGAAAAACTAATAAAGCGTTTTGCCAGCGAAAATGACGTCACAGCCTTATTTGCGGAACAGTAGGCATCCAAAATCATACAAGCATTCATAACTCAAAAAAATAACTTTGAATGCAAATATCTCGAAAACTAGACCTTATAAAAGGGTTTGCTTTGGATGTGCTGGTTGCATTTGACAAAACCTTTCTATATATGTACGTTTCAATGGGTTCCAGAGACTTTCGGAAAAAAATGCTTTTTTAGTGATAAGGGGGTAGTCCATGCTTTTTTTCGAAAATAGATTGGAAAAAAAAGTTGAGTTTTGAACGGCAATGCAAAGGCCTGACCGTTATCTGTTCAACAACGTTAACCGCAACCTCTTACGAGCCTTATTTTGGAAGTTATGGCCATATTAAGATTTTTAGTTTTTGGGTTGAAACAAGAAAGATGAACTTTGAATCAAAATTTTTCTGCAACCAGCGCCCACACAATGTTCTAGTTTTCAGCAATGGATAGCTCTCAAAAAACGGATTAAGCGGTTAATAAACCACAAGGACTTCCGAGCCTTATTTGTGGAACTGTAGACATCCGAAGTCATGCAAACTTTCAAAACTCAAAAAAATCGATTTTAATGGATTTACTTTGAATTAAGATATCTCCGCAACCAGACCTCATAGAGAGTTCTAGTTTTCAGCTATGGATAGCTCTTGAAAAACTAATTAAGCGTTTTGCCAGCGAAAATGACGTCACAGCCTTATTTGCGGAACAGTAGGCATCCAAAATCATACAAGCATTCATAACTCAAAAAAATAACTTTGAATGCAAATATCTCGAAAACTAGACCTTATAAAAGGGTTTGCTTTGGATGTGCTGGTTGCATTTGACAAAACCTTTCTATATATGTACGTTTCAATGGGTTCCAGAGACTTTCGGAAAAAAATGCTTTTTTAGTGATAAGGGGGTAGTCCATGCTTTTTTTCGAAAATCGATTGGAAAAAAAAAGTTGAGTTTTGAACGGCAATGCAAGGGCCTGACCGTTATCTGTTCAACAACGTTAACCGCAACCTCTTACGAGCCTTATTTTGGAAGTTATGGCCATATTAAGATTTTTAGTTTTTGGGTTGAAACAAGAAAGATGAACTTTGAATCAAAATTTTTCTGCAACCAGCGCCCACACAATGTTCTAGTTTTCAGCAGTGGATAGCTCTCAAAAAACTGATTAAGCGGTTAATAAACCATAAGGACTTCCGAGCCTTATTTGTGGAACTGTAGACATCCGAAGTCATGCAAACTTTCAAAACTCAAAAAAATCGATTTTAATGGATTTACTTTGAATTAAGATATCTCCGCAACCAGACCTCATAGAGAGTTCTAGTTTTCAGCTATGGATAGCTCTTGAAAAACTAATTAAGCGTTTTGCAAGCGAAAATGACGCCACAGCCTTATTTGCGGAACAGTAGGCATCCAAAATCATACAAGCATTCATAACTCAAAAAAATAACTTTGAATGCAAATATCTCGAAAACTAGACCTTATAAAAGGGTTTGCTTTGGATGTGGTGGTTGCATTTGACAAAACCTTTCTATATATGTACGTTTCAATGGGTTCCAGAGACTTTCGGAAAAAAATGCTTTTTTAGTGATAAGGGGGTAGTCCATGCTTTTTTTCGAAAATCGATTGGAAAAAAAAAGTTGAGTTTTGAACGGCAATGCAAGGGCCTGACCGTTATCTGTTCAACAACGTTAACCGCAACCTCTTACGAGCCTTATTTTGGAAGTTATGGCCATATTAAGATTTTTAGTTTTTGGGTTGAAACAAGAAAGATGAACTTTGAATCAAAATTTCTCTGCAACCAGCACCCACACAATGTTCTAATTTTTAGCAATGGATAGCTCTCCAAAAACTGATTAAGCGGTAAATAAACCGCAAGGCCTTCCGAGCCTTATTTGTGGAACTGTAGACATCCAAAGTCATGCAAACTTTCAAAACTCAAAAAAATCGATTTTAATGGATTTACTTTGAATAAAGATATCTCCGCAGCCAGACCTCATAGAGAGTTTTAGTTTTCAGCTATGGATAGCTCTTGAAAAACTAATTAAGCGTTTTGCCAGCGAAAATGACGTCACAGCCTTATTTGCGGAACAGTAGGCATCCAAAATCATACAAGCATTCATAACTCAAAAAAATAACTTTGAATGCAAATATCTCGAAAACTAGACCTTATAAAAGGGTTTGCTTTGGATGTGGTGGTTGCATTTGACAAAACCTTTCTATATATGTACGTTTCAATGGGTTCCAGAGACTTTCGGAAAAAAATGCTTTTTTAGTGATAAGGGGGTAGTCCATGCTTTTTTTCGAAAATCGATTGGAAAAAAAAAAGTTGAGTTTTGAACGGCAATGCAAAGGCCTGACCGTTATCTGTTCAACAACGTTAACCGCAACCTCTTACGAGCCTTATTTTGGAAGTTATGGCCATATTAAGATTTTTAGTTTTTGGGTTGAAACAAGAAAGATGAACTTTGAATCAAAATTTTTCTGCAACCAGCGCCCACACAATGTTCTAGTTTTCAGCAATGGATAGCTCTCAAAAAACGGATTAAGCGGTTAATAAACCACAAGGACTTCCGAGCCTTATTTGTGGAACTGTAGACATCCGAAGTCATGCAAACTTTCAAAACTCAAAAAAATCGATTTTAATGGATTTACTTTGAATTAAGATATCTCCGCAACCAGACCTCATAGAGAGTTCTAGTTTTCAGCTATGGATAGCTCTTGAAAAACTAATTAAGCGTTTTGCCAGCGAAAATGACGTCACAGCCTTATTTGCGGAACAGTAGGCATCCAAAATCATACAAGCATTCATAACTCAAAAAAATAACTTTGAATGCAAATATCTCGAAAATTAGACCTTATAAAAGGGTTTGCTTTGGATGTGCTGGTTGCATTTGACAAAACCTTTCTATATATGTACGTTTCAATGGGTTCCAGAGACTTTCGTAAAAAAATGCTTTTTTAGTGATAAGGGGGTAGTCCATGCTTTTTTTCGAAAATCGATTGGAAAAAAAAAAGTTGAGTTTTGAACGGCAATGCAAAGGCCTGACCGTTATATGCTCAAAAACGTTAACCGCAACCTCTTACGAGCCTTATTTTGGAAGCTATGGCCATATTAAGATTTTTAGTTTTTGGGTTGAAACAAGAAAGATGAACTTTGAATCAGAATTTTTTTGCAACCAGCGCCCACACAATGTTTTAGTTTTCAGCAATGGATAGCTCTCCAAAAACTGATTAAGTGGTTAATAAACCGCAAGGACTTCCGAGCCTTATTTGTGGAACTGTAGACATTCGAAGTCATGCAAACTTTCAAAACTCAAAAAAATCGATTTTAATGGATTTATTTTGAATTAAGATATCTCCGCAACCAGACCTCATAGAGAGTTCTAGTTTTCAGCTATGGATAGCTCTTGAAAAACTTATTAAGCGTTTTGCCAGCGAAAATGACGTCACAGCCTTATTTGCGGAACAGTAGGCATCCAAAATCATACAAGCATTCATAACTCAAAAAAATAACTTTGAATGCAAATATCTCGAAAACTAGACTTTATAAAAGGGTTTGCTTTGGATGTGGTGGTTGCATTTGACAAAACCTTTCTATATATGTACGTTTCAATGGGTTCCAGAGACTTTCGGAAAAAAATGCTTTTTTAGTGATAAGGGGGTAGTCCATGCTTTTTTTCGAAAATCGATTGGAAAAAAAAAAGTTGAGTTTTGAACGGCAATGCAAAGGCCTGACCGTTATCTGTTCAACAACGTTAACCGCAACCTCTTACGAGCCTTATTTTGGAAGTTATGGCCATATTAAGATTTTTAGTTTTTGGGTTGAAACAAGAAAGATGAACTTTGAATCAAAATTTTTCTGCAACCAGCGCCCACACAATGTTCTAGTTTTCAGCAATGGATAGCTCTCAAAAAACGGATTAAGCGGTTAATAAACCACAAGGACTTCCGAGCCTTATTTGTGGAACTGTAGACATCCGAAGTCATGCAAACTTTCAAAACTCAAAAAAATCGATTTTAATGGATTTACTTTGAATTAAGATATCTCCGCAACCAGACCTCATAGAGAGTTCTAGTTTTCAGCTATGGATAGCTCTTGAAAAACTAATTAAGCGTTTTGCCAGCGAAAATGACGTCACAGCCTTATTTGCGGAACAGTAGGCATCCAAAATCATACAAGCATTCATAACTCAAAAAAATAACTTTGAATGCAAATATCTCGAAAACTAGACCTTATAAAAGGGTTTGCTTTGGATGTGCTGGTTGCATTTGACAAAACCTTTCTATATATGTACGTTTCAATGGGTTCCAGAGACTTTCGGAAAAAAATGCTTTTTTAGTGATAAGGGGGTAGTCCATGCTTTTTTTCGAAAATCGATTGGAAAAAAAAAGTTGAGTTTTGAACGGCAATGCAAGGGCCTGACCGTTATCTGTTCAACAACGTTAACCGCAACCTCTTACGAGCCTTATTTTGGAAGTTATGGCCATATTAAGATTTTTAGTTTTTGGGTTGAAACAAGAAAGATGAACTTTGAATCAAAATTTCTCTGCAACCAGCACCCACACAATGTTCTAATTTTTAGCAATGGATAGCTCTCCAAAAACTGATTAAGCGGTAAATAAACCGCAAGGCCTTCCGAGCCTTATTTGTGGAACTGTAGACATCCAAAGTCATGCAAACTTTCAAAACTCAAAAAAATCGATTTTAATGGATTTACTTTGAATAAAGATATCTCCGCAGCCAGACCTCATAGAGAGTTTTAGTTTTCAGCTATGGATAGCTCTTGAAAAACTAATTAAGCGTTTTGCCAGCGAAAATGACGTCACAGCCTTATTTGCGGAACAGTAGGCATCCGAAATCATACAAGCATTCATAACTCAAAAAAATAACTTTGAATGCAAATATCTCGAAAACTAGACCTTATAAAAGGGTTTGCTTTGGATGTGCTGGTTGCATTTGACAAAACCTTTCTATATATGTACGTTTCAATGGGTTCCAGAGACTTTCGTAAAAAAATGCTTTTTTAGTGATAAGGGGGTAGTCCATGTTTTTTTTCGAAAATCGATTGAAAAAAAAAAGTTGAGTTTTGAACAGCAATGCAAAGGCCTGACCGTTATCTGTTCAACAACGTTAACCGCAACCTCTTACGAGCCTTATTTTGGAAGTTATGGCCATATTAAGATTTTTAGTTTTTGGGTTGAAACAAGAAAGATGAACTTTGAATCAAAATTTTTCTGCAACCAGCGCCCACACAATGTTCTAGTTTTCAGCAGTGGATAGCTCTCAAAAAACTGATTAAGCGGTTAATAAACCATAAGGACTTCCGAGCCTTATTTGTGGAACTGTAGACATCCGAAGTCATGCAAACTTTCAAAACTCAAAAAAATCGATTTTAATGGATTTACTTTGAATTAAGATATCTCCGCAACCAGACCTCATAGAGAGTTCTAGTTTTCAGCTATGGATAGCTCTTGAAAAACTAATTAAGCGTTTTGCCAGCGAAAATGACGCCACAGCCTTATTTGCGGAACAGTAGGCATCCAAAATCATACAAGCATTCATAACTCAAAAAAATAACTTTGAATGCAAATATCTCGAAAACTAGACCTTATAAAAGGGTTTGCTTTGGATGTGGTGGTTGCATTTGACAAAACCTTTCTATATATGTACGTTTCAATGGGTTCCAGAGACTTTCGGAAAAAAATGCTTTTTTAGTGATAAGGGGGTAGTCCATGCTTTTTTTCGAAAATCGATTGGAAAAAAAAAGTTGAGTTTTGAACGGCAATGCAAGGGCCTGACCGTTATCTGTTCAACAACGTTAACCGCAACCTCTTACGAGCCTTATTTTGGAAGTTATGGCCATATTAAGATTTTTAGTTTTTGGGTTGAAACAAGAAAGATGAACTTTGAATCAAAATTTCTCTGCAACCAGCACCCACACAATGTTCTAATTTTTAGCAATGGATAGCTCTCCAAAAACTGATTAAGCGGTAAATAAACCGCAAGGCCTTCCGAGCCTTATTTGTGGAACTGTAGACATCCAAAGTCATGCAAACTTTCAAAACTCAAAAAAATCGATTTTAATGGATTTACTTTGAATAAAGATATCTCCGCAGCCAGACCTCATAGAGAGTTTTAGTTTTCAGCTATGGATAGCTCTTGAAAAACTAATTAAGCGTTTTGCCAGCGAAAATGACGTCACAGCCTTATTTGCGGAACAGTAGGCATCCAAAATCATACAAGCATTCATAACTCAAAAAAATAACTTTGAATGCAAATATCTCGAAAACTAGACCTTATAAAAGGGTTTGCTTTGGATGTGGTGGTTGCATTTGACAAAACCTTTCTATATATGTACGTTTCAATGGGTTCCAGAGACTTTCGGAAAAAAATGCTTTTTTAGTGATAAGGGGGTAGTCCATGCTTTTTTTCGAAAATCGATTGGAAAAAAAAAAGTTGAGTTTTGAACGGCAATGCAAAGGCCTGACCGTTATCTGTTCAACAACGTTAACCGCAACCTCTTACGAGCCTTATTTTGGAAGTTATGGCCATATTAAGATTTTTAGTTTTTGGGTTGAAACAAGAAAGATGAACTTTGAATCAAAATTTTTCTGCAACCAGCGCCCACACAATGTTCTAGTTTTCAGCAATGGATAGCTCTCAAAAAACGGATTAAGCGGTTAATAAACCACAAGGACTTCCGAGCCTTATTTGTGGAACTGTAGACATCCGAAGTCATGCAAACTTTCAAAACTCAAAAAAATCGATTTTAATGGATTTACTTTGAATTAAGATATCTCCGCAACCAGACCTCATAGAGAGTTCTAGTTTTCAGCTATGGATAGCTCTTGAAAAACTAATTAAGCGTTTTGCCAGCGAAAATGACGTCACAGCCTTATTTGCGGAACAGTAGGCATCCAAAATCATACAAGCATTCATAACTCAAAAAAATAACTTTGAATGCAAATATCTCGAAAATTAGACCTTATAAAAGGGTTTGCTTTGGATGTGCTGGTTGCATTTGACAAAACCTTTCTATATATGTACGTTTCAATGGGTTCCAGAGACTTTCGTAAAAAAATGCTTTTTTAGTGATAAGGGGGTAGTCCATGCTTTTTTTCGAAAATCGATTGGAAAAAAAAAGTTGAGTTTTGAACGGCAATGCAAAGGCCTGACCGTTATATGCTCAAAAACGTTAACCGCAACCTCTTACGAGCCTTATTTTGGAAGCTATGGCCATATTAAGATTTTTAGTTTTTGGGTTGAAACAAGAAAGATGAACTTTGAATCAGAATTTTTTTGCAACCAGCGCCCACACAATGTTTTAGTTTTCAGCAATGGATAGCTCTCCAAAAACTGATTAAGCGGTAAGTAAACCGCAAGGCCTTCCGAGCCTTATTTGTGGAACTGTAGACATCCAAAGTCATGCAAACTTTCAAAACTCAAAAAAATCGATTTTAATGGATTTTACTTTGAATTAAGATATCTCGCAGCCAGACCTCATAGAGAGTTTTAGTTTTCAGCTATGGATAGCTCTTGAAAAACTAATTAAGCGTTTTGCCAGCGAAAATGACGTCACAGCCTTATTTGCGGAACAGTAGGCATCCAAAATCATACAAGCATTCATAACTCAAAAAAATAACTTTGAATGCAAATATCTCGAAAACTAGACCTTATAAAAGGGTTTGCTTTGGATGTGGTGGTTGCATTTGACAAAACCTTTCTATATATGTACGTTTCAATGGGTTCCAGAGACTTTCGGAAAAAAATGCTTTTTTAGTGATAAGGGGGTAGTCCATGCTTTTTTTCGAAAATCGATTGGAAAAAAAAAAGTTGAGTTTTGAACGGCAATGCAAAGGCCTGACCGTTATCTGTTCAACAACGTTACCGCAACCTCTTACGAGCCTTATTTTGGAAGTTATGGCCATATTAAGATTTTTAGTTTTTGGGTTGAAACAAGAAAGATGAACTTTGAATCAAAATTTTTCTGCAACCAGCGCCCACACAATGTTCTAGTTTTCAGCAATGGATAGCTCTCAAAAAACGGATTAAGCGGTTAATAAACCACAAGGACTTCCGAGCCTTATTTGTGGAACTGTAGACATCCGAAGTCATGCAAACTTTCAAAACTCAAAAAAATCGATTTTAATGGATTTACTTTGAATTAAGATATCTCCGCAACCAGACCTCATAGAGAGTTCTAGTTTTCAGCTATGGATAGCTCTTGAAAAACTAATTAAGCGTTTTGCCAGCGAAAATGACGTCACAGCCTTATTTGCGGAACAGTAGGCATCCAAAATCATACAAGCATTCATAACTCAAAAAAATAACTTTGAATTCAAATATCTCGAAAACTAGACCTTATAAAAGGGTTTGCTTTGGATGTGGTGGTTGCATTTGACAAAACCTTTCTATATATGTACGTTTCAATGGGTTCCAGAGACTTTCGGAAAAAAATGCTTTTTTAGTGATAAGGGGGTAGTCCATGCTTTTTTCGAAAATCGATTGGAAAAAAAAAGTTGAGTTTTGAACGGCAATGCAAAGGCCTGACCGTTATCTGTTCAACAACGTTAACCGCAACCTCTTACGAGCCTTATTTTGGAAGTTATGGCCATATTAAGATTTTTAGTTTTTGGGTTGAAACAAGAAAGATGAACTTTGAATCAAAATTTCTCTGCAACCAGCACCCACACAATGTTCTAATTTTTAGCAATGGATAGCTCTCCAAAAACTGATTAAGCGGTAAGTAAACCGCAAGGCCTTCCGAGCCTTATTTGTGGAACTGTAGACATCCAAAGTCATGCAAACTTTCAAAACTCAAAAAAATCGATTTTAATGGATTTACTTTGAATTAAGATATCTCCGCAGCCAGACCTCATAGAGAGTTTTAGTTTTCAGCTATGGATAGCTCTTGAAAAACTAATAAAGCGTTTTGCCAGCGAAAATGACGTCACAGCCTTATTTGCGGAACAGTAGGCATCCAAAATCATACAAGCATTCATAACTCAAAAAAATAACTTTGAATGCAAATATCTCGAAAACTAGACCTTATAAAAGGGTTTGCTTTGGATGTGCTGGTTGCATTTGACAAAACCTTTCTATATATGTACGTTTCAATGGGTTCCAGAGACTTTCGGAAAAAAATGCTTTTTTAGTGATAAGGGGGTAGTCCATGCTTTTTTTCGAAAATCGATTGGAAAAAAAAAATTGAGTTTTGAACGGCAATGCAAAGGCCTGACCGTTATCTGTTCAACAACGTTAACCGCAACCTCTTACGAGCCTTATTTTGGAAGTTATGGCCATATTAAGATTTTTAGTTTTTGGGTTGAAACAAGAAAGATGAACTTTGAATCAAAATTTTTCTGCAACCAGCGCCCACACAATGTTCTAGTTTTCAGCAATGGATAGCTCTCAAAAAACGGATTAAGCGGTTAATAAACCACAAGGACTTCCGAGCCTTATTTGTGGAGCTGTAGACATCCGAAGTCATGCAAACTTTCAAAACTCAAAAAAATCGATTTTAATGGATTTACTTTGAATTAAGATATCTCCGCAACCAGACCTCATAGAGAGTTCTAGTTTTCAGCTATGGATAGCTCTTGAAAAACTAATTAAGCGTTTTGCCAGCGAAAATGACGTCACAGCCTTATTTGCGGAACAGTAGGCATCCGAAATCATACAAGCATTCATAACTCAAAAAAATAACTTTGAATGCAAATATCTCGAAAACTAGACCTTATAAAAGGGTTTGCTTTGGATGTGCTGGTTGCATTTGACAAAACCTTTCTATATATGTACGTTTCAATGGGTTCCAGAGACTTTCGTAAAAAAATGCTTTTTTAGTGATAAGGGGGTAGTCCATGTTTTTTTTCGAAAATCGATTGAAAAAAAAAAGTTGAGTTTTGAACAGCAATGCAAAGGCCTGACCGTTATCTGTTCAACAACGTTAACCGCAACCTCTTACGAGCCTTATTTTGGAAGTTATGGCCATATTAAGATTTTTAGTTTTTGGGTTGAAACAAGAAAGATGAACTTTGAATCAAAATTTTTCTGCAACCAGCGCCCACACAATGTTCTAGTTTTCAGCAGTGGATAGCTCTCAAAAAACGGATTAAGCGGTTAATAAACCATAAGGACTTCCGAGCCTTATTTGTGGAACTGTAGACATCCGAAGTCATGCAAACTTTCAAAACTCAAAAAAATCGATTTTAATGGATTTACTTTGAATTAAGATATCTCCGCAACCAGACCTCATAGAGAGTTCTAGTTTTCAGCTGTGGATAGCTCTTGAAAAACTAATTAAGCGTTTTGCCAGCGAAAATGACGCCACAGCCTTATTTGCGGAACAGTAGGCATCCAAAATCATACAAGCATTCATAACTCAAAAAAATAACTTTGAATGCAAATATCTCGAAAACTAGACCTTATAAAAGGGTTTGCTTTGGATGTGGTGGTTGCATTTGACAAAACCTTTCTATATATGTACGTTTCAATGGGTTCCAGAGACTTTCGGAAAAAAATGCTTTTTTAGTGATAAGGGGGTAGTCCATGCTTTTTTTCGAAAATCGATTGGAAAAAAAAAGTTGAGTTTTGAACGGCAATGCAAGGGCCTGACCGTTATCTGTTCAACAACGTTAACCGCAACCTCTTACGAGCCTTATTTTGGAAGTTATGGCCATATTAAGATTTTTAGTTTTTGGGTTGAAACAAGAAAGATGAACTTTGAATCAAAATTTCTCTGCAACCAGCACCCACACAATGTTCTAATTTTTAGCAATGGATAGCTCTCCAAAAACTGATTTAAGCGGTAAATAAACCGCAAGGCCTTCTGAGCCTTATTTGTGGAACTGTAGACATCCAAAGTCATGCAAACTTTCAAAACTCAAAAAATCGATTTTAATGGATTTACTTTGAATAAAGATATCTCCGCAGCCAGACCTCATAGAGAGTTTTAGTTTTCAGCTATGGATAGCTCTTGAAAAACTAATTAAGCGTTTTGCCAGCGAAAATGACGCCACAGCCTTATTTGCGGAACAGTAGGCATCCAAAATCATACAAGCATTCATAACTCAAAAAAATAACTTTGAATGCAAATATCTCGAAAACTAGACCTTATAAAAGGGTTTGCTTTGGATGTGCTGGTTGCATTTGACAAAACCTTTCTATATATGTACGTTTCAATGGGTTCCAGAGACTTTCGGAAAAAAATGCTTTTTTAGTGATAAGGGGGTAGTCCATGCTTTTTTTCGAAAATCGATTGGAAAAAAAAAGTTGAGTTTTGAACGGCAATGCAAAGGCCTGACCGTTATCTGTTCAACAACGTTAACCGCAACCTCTTACGAGCCTTATTTTGGAAGTTATGGCCATATTAAGATTTTTAGTTTTTGGGTTGAAACAAGAAAGATGAACTTTGAATCAAAATTTTTCTGCAACCAGCGCCCACACAATGTTCTAGTTTTCAGCAATGGATAGCTCTCAAAAAACGGATTAAGCGGTTAATAAACCACAAGGACTTCCGAGCCTTATTTGTGGAACTGTAGACATCCGAAGTCATGCAAACTTTCAAAACTCAAAAAAATCGATTTAATGGATTTACTTTGAATTAAGATATCTCCGCAACCAGACCTCATAGAGAGTTCTAGTTTTCAGCTATGGATAGCTCTTGAAAAACTAATTAAGCGTTTTGCCAGCGAAAATGACGTCACAGCCTTATTTGCGGAACAGTAGGCATCCAAAATCATACAAGCATTCATGCTTTTTTATTGATAAGGGGGTAGTCCATGTTTTTTTTTCGAAAATCGATTGAAAAAAAAGTTGTGGCCATATTAAGATTTTTAGTTTTTGGGTTGAAACAAGAAAGATGAACTTGGAATCAAAATTTTTCTGCAACCAGCGCCCACACAAAGTTCTAATTTTTAGCAATGGATAGCTCTCTAAAAACTGATTAAGCGGTTAATAAACCGCAAGGCCTTCCAAGCCTTATTTGTGGAACTGTAGACATCCAAAGTCATACAAACTTTCAAAACTCAAAAAATCGATTTTAATGGATTTACTTTGAATTAAGATATCTCCGCAACCAGACCTCATAGAGAGTTCTAGTTTTCAGCTATGGATAGCTCTTGAAAAACTAATTAAGCGTTTTGCCAGCGAAAATGACGTCACAGCCTTATTTGCGGAACAGTAGGCATCCGAAATCATACAAGCATTCATAACTCAAAAAAATAATTTTGAATGCAAATATCTCGAAAACTAGACCTTATAAAAGGGTTTGCTTTGGATGTGCTGGTTGCATTTGACAAAACCTTTCTATATATGTACGTTTCAATGGGTTCCAGAGACTTTCGTAAAAAAATGCTTTTTTAGTGATAAGGGAGTAGTAAGCGTTTTTCCAGCGAAAATGACGTCACAGCCTTATTTGCGGAACAGTAGGCATCCAAAATCATACAAGCATTCATAACTCAAAAAAATATTTTTGAATGCAAATATCTCGAAAATTAGACCTTATAAAAGGGTTTGCTTTGGATGTGCTGGTTGCATTTGACAAAACCTTTCTATATATGTACGTTTCAATGGGTTCCAGAGACTTTCGTAAAAAAATGCTTTTTTAGTGATAAGGATGGTAGTCCATGCTTTTTTTCGAAAATCGATTGGAAAAAAAAAGTTGAGTTTTGAACGGCAATGCAAAAGCCTGACCGTTATCTGTTCAACAACGTTAACCGCAACCTCTTACGAGCCTTATTTTGGAAGTTATGGCCATATTAAGATTTTTAGTTTTTGGGTTGAAAAAAAAATAACTTTGAATGCAAATATCTCGAAAACTAGACCTTATAAAAGGGTTTGCTTTGGATGTGCTGGTTGCATTTGACAAAACCTTTCTATATATGTACGTTTCAATGGGTTCCAGAGACTTTCGTAAAAAAATGCTTTTTTATTGATAAGGGGGTAGTCCATGTTTTTTTTTCGAAAATCGATTGAAAAAAAAAGTTGAGTTTTGAACGGCAATGCAAAGGCCTGACCGTTATCTGTTCAACAACGTTAACCGCAACCTCTTACGAGCCTTATTTTGGAAGTTATGGCCATATTAACCATATTAAGATTTTTAGTTTTTGGGTTGAAACAAGAAAGATGAACTTTGAGTCAAAATTTTTCTGCAACCAGCGCCTACACAATGTTCTAGTTTTCAGCAGTGGATAGCTCTCCAAAAACTGATTAAGCGGTTAATAAACCGCAAGGCCTTCCGAGCCTTATTTGTGGAACTGTAGACATCCGAAGTCATGCAAACTTTCAAAACTCAAAAAAATCGATTTTAATGGATTTACTTTGAATTAAGATATCTCCGCAACCAGACCTCATGGAGAGTTCTAGTTTTCAGCTATGGATAGCTCTTGAAAAACTAATTAAGCGTTTTGCCAGCGAAAATGACGTCACAGCCTTATTTGCGGAACAGTAGGCATCCAAAATCATACAAGCATTCATAACTCAAAAAAATAACTTTGAATGCAAATATCTCGAAAATTAGACCTTATAAAAGGGTTTGCTTTGGATGTGCTGGTTGCATTTGACAAAACCTTTCTATATATGTACGTTTCAATGGGTTCCAGAGACTTTCGTAAAAAAATGCTTTTTTTAGTGATAAAGGGGTAGTCCATGCTTTTTTTCGAAAATCGATTGGAAAAAAAAAAGTTGAGTTTTGAACGGCAATGCAAAGGCCTGACCGTTATCTGTTCAACAACGTTAACCGCAACCTCTTACGAGCCTTATTTTGGAAGTTATGGCCATATTAAGATTTTTAGTTTTTGGGTTGAAACAAGAAAGATGAACTTTGAGTCAAAATTTTTCTGCAACCAGCGCCCACACAATGTTCTAGTTTTCAGCAATGGATAGCTCTCCAAAAACTGATTAAGCGGTTAATAAACCGCAAGGCCTTCCGAGCCTTATTTGTGGAACTGTAGACATCCGAAGTCATGCAAACTTTCAAAACTCAAAAAAATCGATTTTAATGGATTTACTTTGAATTAAGATATCTCCGCAACCAGACCTCATAGAGAGTTCTAGTTTTCAGCTATGGATAGCTCTTGAAAAACTTATTAAGCGTCTTGCCAGCGAAAATGACGTCACAGCCTTATTTTCGGAACAGTAGGCATCCAAAATCATACAAGCATTCATAACTCAAAAAAATAACATTGAATGCAAATATCTCGAAAATTAGACCTTATAAAAGGGTTTGCTTTGGATGTGCTGGTTGCATTTGACAAAACCTTTCTATATATGTACGTTTCAATGGGTTCCAGAGACTTTCGTAAAAAAATGCTTTTTTAGTGATAAGGGGGTAGTCCATGCTTTTTTTCGAAAATCGATTGGAAAAAAAATGCAAAGGCCTGACCGTTATCTGTTCAACAACGTTAACCGCAACCTCTTACGAGCCTTATTTTGGAAGTTATGGCCATATTAAGATTTTTAGTTTTTGGGTTGAAACAAGAAAGATGAACTTTGAGTCAAAATTTTTCTGCAACCAGCGCCCACACATTGTTCTAGTTTTCAGCAATGGATAGCTCTCCAAAAACTGATTAAGCGGTTAATAAACCGCAAGGCCTTCCGAGCCTTATTTGTGGAACTGTAGACATCCGAAGTCATGCAAACTTTCAAAACTCAAAAAAATCGATTTTAATGGATTTACTTTGAATTAAGATATCTCCGCAACCAGACCTCATAGAGAGTTCTAGTTTTCAGCTATGGATAGCTCTTGAAAAACTAATTAAGCGTTTTGCCAGCGAAAATGACGTCACAGCCTTATTTGCGGAACAGTAGGCATCCAAAATCATACAAGCATTCATAACTCAAAAAAATAACTTTGAATGCAAATATCTCGAAAATTAGACCTTATAAAAGGGTTTGCTTTGGATGTGCTGGTTGCATTTGACAAAACCTTTCTATATATGTACGTTTCAATGGGTTCCAGAGACTTTCGTAAAAAAATGCTTTTTTAGTGATAAGGGGGTAGCCCATGCTTTTTTTCGAAAATCGATTGGAAAAAAAAGTTGAGTTTTGAACGGCAATGCAAAGGCCTGACCGTTATCTGTTCAACAACGTTAACCGCAATCTCTTACGCGCCGTATTTTGGAAGTTATGGCCATATTAAGATTTTTAGTTTTTGGGTTGAAACAAGAAAGATGAACTTTGAGTCAAAATTTTTCTGCAACCAGCGCCTACACAATGTTCTAGTTTTCAGCAGTGGATAGCTCTCCAAAAACTGATTAAGCGGTTAATAAACCGCAAGGCCTTCCGAGCCTTATTTGTGGAACTGTAGACATCCGAAGTCATGCAAACTTTCAAAACTCAAAAAAATCGATTTTAATGGATTTACTTTGAATTAAGATATCTCCGCAACCAGACCTCATGGAGAGTTCTAGTTTTCAGCTATGGATAGCTCTTGAAAAACTAATTAAGCGTTTTGCCAGCGAAAATGACGTCACAGCCTTATTTGCGGAACAGTAGGCATCCAAAATCATACAAGCATTCATAACTCAAAAAAATAACTTTGAATGCAAATATCTCGAAAATTAGACCTTATAAAAGGGTTTGCTTTGGATGTGCTGGTTGCATTTGACAAAACCTTTCTATATATGTACGTTTCAATGGGTTCCAGAGACTTTCGTAAAAAAATGCTTTTTTTAGTGATAAAGGGGTAGTCCATGCTTTTTTTCGAAAATCGATTGGAAAAAAAAAAGTTGAGTTTTGAACGGCAATGCAAAGGCCTGACCGTTATCTGTTCAACAACGTTAACCGCAACCTCTTACGAGCCTTATTTTGGAAGTTATGGCCATATTAAGATTTTTAGTTTTTGGGTTGAAACAAGAAAGATGAACTTTGAACCAAAATTTTTCTGCAACCAGCGCCCACACAATGTTCTAGTTTTCAGCAATGGATAGCTCTCCAAAAACTGATTAAGCGGTTAATAAACCGCAAGGCCTTCCGAGCCTTATTTGTGGAACTGTAGACATCCGAAGTCATGCAAACTTTCAAAACTCAAACAAATCGATTTTAGTGGATTTACTTTGAATTAAGATATCTGCGCAACCAAACCTCATGGAGAGTTCTAGTTTTCAGCTATGGATAGCTCTTGAAAAATTAATTAAGCGTTTTGCCAGCGAAAATGACGTCACAGCCTTATTTGCGGAACAGTAGGCATCCAAAATCATACAAGCATTCATAACTCAAAAAAATAACTTTGAATGCAAATATCTCGAAAATTAGACCTTATAAAAGGGTTTGCTTTGGATGTGCTGGTTGCATTTGACAAAACCTTTCTATATATGTACGTTTCAATGGGTTCCAGAGACTTTCGTAAAAAAATTCTTTTTTAGTGATAAGGGAGTAGTCCATGCTTTTTTTCGAAAATCGATTGGAAACAAAAAGTTGAGTTTTGAACGGCAATGCAAAGGCCTGACCGTTATCTGTTCAACAACGTTAACCGCAACCTCTTACGAGCCTTATTTTGGAAGTTATGGCCATATTAAGATTTTTAGTTTTTGGGTTGAAACAAGAAAGATGAACTTTGAACCAACATTTTTCTGCAACCAGCGCCCACACAATGTTCTAGTTTTCAGCAATGGATAGCTCTCCAAAAACTGATTAAGCGGTTAATAAACCGCAAGGCCTTCCAAGCCTTATTTGTGGAACTGTAGACATCCGAAGTCATGCAAACTTTCAAAACTCAAAAAAATCGATTTTAATGGATTTACTTTGAATTAAGATATCTCCGCAACCAGACCTCATAGAGAGTTCTAGTTTTCAGCTATGGATAGCTCTTAAAAAACTAATTAAGCGTCTAGCCAGCGAAAATGACGTCACAGCCTTATTTTCGGAACAGTAGGCATCCAAAATCATACAAGCATTCATAACTCAAAAAAATAACTTTGAATGCAAATATCTCGAAGTTAGACCTTATAAAAGGGTTTGCTTTGGATGTGCTGGTTGCATTTGACAAAACCTTTCTATATATGTACGTTTCAATGGGTTCCAGAGACTTTCGTAAAAAAATTCTTTTTTAGTGATAAGGGAGTAGTCCATGCTTTTTTTCGAAAATCGATTGGAAAAAAAAAGTTGAGTTTTGAACGGCAATGCAAAGGCCTGACCGTTATCTGTTCAACAACGTTAACCGCAACCTCTTACGAGCCTTATTTTGGAAGTTATGGCCATATTAAGATTTTTAGTTTTTGGGTTGAAACAAGAAAGATGAACTTTGAGTCAAAATTTTTCTGCAACCAGCGCCCACACAATGTTCTAGTTTTCAGCAATGGATAGCTCTCCAAAAACTGATTAAGCGGTTAATAAACCGCAAGGCCTTCCGAGCCTTATTTGTGGAACTGTAGACATCCGAAGTCATGCAAACTTTCAAAACTCAAAAAATCGATTTTAATGGATTTACTTTGAATTAAGATATCTCCGCAACCAGACCTCATAGAGAGTTCTAGTTTTCAGCTATGGATAGCTCTTGAAAAACTAATTAAGCGTTTTGCCAGCGAAAATGACTTCACAGCCTTATTTGCGGAACAGTGGGCATCCAAAATCATACAAGCATTCATAACTCAAAAAAATAACTTTGAATGCAAATATCTCGAAAATTAGACCTTATAAAAGGGTTTGCTTTGGATGTGCTGGTTGCATTTGACAAAACCTTTCTTTATATGTACGTTTCAATGGGTTCCAGAGACTTTCGTAAAAAAATGCTTTTTTTAGTGATAAAGGGGTAGTCCATGCTTTTTTTCGAAAATCGATTGGAAAAAAAAAGTTGAGTTTTGAACGGCAATGCAAAGGCCTGACCGTTATCTGTTCAACAACGTTAACCGCAACCTCTTACGAGCCTTATTTTGGAAGTTATGGCCATATTAAGATTTTTAGTTTTTGGGTTGAAACAAGAAAGATGAACTTTGAACCAAAATTTTTCTGCAACCAGCGCCCACACAATGTTCTAGTTTTCAGCAATGGATAGCTCTCCAAAAACTGATTAAGCGGTTAATAAACCGCAAGGCCTTCCGAGCCTTATTTGTGGAACTGTAGACATCCGAAGTCATGCAAACTTTCAAAACTCAAACAAATCGATTTTAGTGGATTTACTTTGAATTAAGATATCTGCGCAACCAAACCTCATGGAGAGTTCTAGTTTTCAGCTATGGATAGCTCTTGAAAAATTAATTAAGCGTTTTGCCAGCGAAAATGACGTCACAGCCTTATTTGCGGAACAGTAGGCATCCAAAATCATACAAGCATTCATAACTCAAAAAAATAACTTTGAATGCAAATATCTCGAAAATTAGACCTTATAAAAGGGTTTGCTTTGGATGTGCTGGTTGCATTTGACAAAACCTTTCTATATATGTACGTTTCAATGGGTTCCAGAGACTTTCGTAAAAAAATTCTTTTTTAGTGATAAGGGAGTAGTCCATGCTTTTTTTCGAAAATCGATTGGAAAAAAAAAGTTGAGTTTTGAACGGCAATGCAAAGGCCTGACCGTTATCTGTTCAACAACGTTAACCGCAACCTCTTACGAGCCTTATTTTGGAAGTTATGGCCATATTAAGATTTTTAGTTTTTGGGTTGAAACAAGAAAGATGAACTTTGAACCAACATTTTTCTGCAACCAGCGCCCACACAATGTTCTAGTTTTCAGCAATGGATAGCTCTCCAAAAACTGATTAAGCGGTTAATAAACTGCAAGGCCTTCCGAGCCTTATTTGTGGAACTGTAGACATCCGAAGTCATGCAAACTTTCAAAACTCAAAAAAATCGATTTTAATGGATTTACTTTGAATTAAGATATCTCCGCAACCAGACCTCATAGAGAGTTCTAGTTTTCAGCTATGGATAGCTCTTGAAAAACTAATTAAGCGTTTTGCCAGCGAAAATGACGTCACAGCCTTATTTGCGGAACAGTAGGCATCCAAAATCATACAAGCATTCATAACTCAAAAAAATAACTTTGAATGCAAATATCTCGAAAATTAGACCTTATAAAAGGGTTTGCTTTGGATGTGCTGGTTGCATTTGACAAAACCTTTCTATATATGTACGTTTCAATGGGTTCCAGAGACTTTCGTAAAAAAATTCTTTTTTAGTGATAAGGGATTTTCCATGCCTTTTTTCGAAAATCGATTGGAAAAAAAAAAGTTGAGTTTTGAACGGCAATGCAAAGGCCTGACCGTTATCTGTTCAACAACGTTAACCGCAACCTCTTACGAGCCTTATTTTGGAAGTTATGGCCATATTAAGATTTTTAGTTTTTGGGTTGAAACAAGAAAGATGAACTTTGAACCAACATTTTTCTGCAACCAGCGCCCACACAATGTTCTAGTTTTCAGCAATGGATAGCTCTCCAAAAACTGATTAAGCGGTTAATAAACCGCAAGGCCTTCCGAGCCTTATTTGTGGAACTGTAGACATCCGAAGTCATGCAAACTTTCAAAACTCAAAAAAATCGATTTTAATGGATTTACTTTGAATTAAGATATCTCCGCAACCAGACCTCATAGAGAGTTCTAGTTTTCAGCTATGGATAGCTCTTGAAAAACTAATTAAGCGTCTTGCCAGCGAAAATGACGTCACAGCCTTATTTTCGGAACAGTAGGCATCCAAAATCATACAAGCATTCATAACTCAAAAAAATAACTTTGAATGCAAATATCTCGAAAATTAGACCTTATAAAAGGGTTTGCTTTGGATGTGCTGGTTGCATTTGACAAAACCTTTCTTTATATGTACGTTTCAATGGGTTCCAGAGACTTTCGTAAAAAAATGCTTTTTTTAGTGATAAAGGGGTAGTCCATGCTTTTTTTCGAAAATCGATTGGAAAAAAAAAGTTGAGTTTTGAACGGCAATGCAAAGGCCTGACCGTTATCTGTTCAACAACGTTAACCGCAACCTCTTACGAGCCTTATTTTGGAAGTTATGGCCATATTAAGATTTTTAGTTTTTGGGTTGAAACAAGAAAGATGAACTTTGAACCAACATTTTTCTGCAACCAGCGCCCACACAATGTTCTAGTTTTCAGCAATGGATAGCTCTCCAAAAACTGATTAAGCGGTTAATAAACCGCAAGGCCTTCCAAGCCTTATTTGTGGAACTGTAGACATCCGAAGTCATGCAAACTTTCAAAACTCAAAAAAATCGATTTTAATGGATTTACTTTGAATTAAGATATCTCCGCAACCAGACCTCATAGAGAGTTCTAGTTTTCAGCTATGGATAGCTCTTAAAAAACTAATTAAGCGTCTTGCCAGCGAAAATGACGTCACAGCCTTATTTTCGGAACAGTAGGCATCCAAAATCATACAAGCATTCATAACTCAAAAAAATAACTTTGAATGCAAATATCTCGAAAATTAGACCTTATAAAAGGGTTTGCTTTGGATGTGCTGGTTGCATTTGACAAAACCTTTCTATATATGTACGTTTCAATGGGTTCCAGAGACTTTCGTAAAAAAATTCTTTTTTAGTGATAAGGGAGTAGTCCATGCTTTTTTTCGAAAATCGATTGGAAACAAAAAGTTGAGTTTTGAACGGCAATGCAAAGGCCTGACCGTTATCTGTTCAACAACGTTAACCGCAATCTCTTACGCGCCGTATTTTGGAAGTTATGGCCATATTAAGATTTTTAGTTTTTGGGTTGAAACAAGAAAGATGAACTTTGAACCAACATTTTTCTGCAACCAGCGCCCACACAATGTTCTAGTTTTCAGCAATGGATAGCTCTCCAAAAACTGATTAAGCGGTTAATAAACCGCAAGGCCTTCCGAGCCTTATTTGTGGAACTGTAGACATCCGAAGTCATGCAAACTTTCAAAACTCAAAAAATCGATTTTAATGGATTTACTTTGAATTAAGATATCTCCGCAACCAGACCTCATAGAGAGTTCTAGTTTTCAGCTATGGATAGCTCTTGAAAAACTAATTAAGCATTTTGCCAGCGAAAATGACTTCACAGCCTTATTTTCGGAACAGTAGGCATCCAAAATCATACAAGCATTCATAACTCAAAAAAATAACTTTGAATGCAAATATCTCGAAAATTAGACCTTATAAAAGGGTTTGCTTTGGATGTGCTGGTTGCATTTGACAAAACTTTTCTATATATGTACGTTTCAATGGGTTCCAGAGACTTTCGTAAAAAAATTCTTTTTTAGTGATAAGGGAGTAGTCCATGCTTTTTTTCGAAAATCGATTGGAAAAAAAAAGTTGAGTTTTGAACGGCAATGCAAAGGCCTGACCGTTATCTGTTCAACAACGCTAACCGCAACCTCTTACGCGCCTTATTTTGGAAGTTATGGCCATATTAAGATTTTTAGTTTTTGGGTTGAAACAAGAAAGATGTACTTTGAATCAAAATTTTTCTGCAACCAGCGCCCACACAATGTTCTAGTTTTCAGCAATGGATAGCTCTCCAAAAACTGATTAAGCGGTTAATAAACCGCAAGGCCTTCCGAGCCTTATTTGTGGAACTGTAGACATCCGAAGTCATGCAAACTTTCAAAACTCAAAAAAATCGATTTTAATGGATTTACTTTGAATTAAGATATCTCCGCAACCAGACCTCATAGAGAGTTCTAGTTTTCAGCTATGGATAGCTCTTAAAAAACTAATTAAGCGTTTTGCCAGCGAAAATGACGTCACAGCCTTATTTGCGGAACAGTAGGCATCCAAAATCATACAAGCATTCATAACTCAAAAAAATAACTTTGAATGCAAATATCTCGAAAATTAGACCTTATAAAAGGGTTTGCTTTGGATGTGCTGGTTGCATTTGACAAAACCTTTCTATATATGTACGTTTCAATGGGATCCAGAGACTTTCGTAAAAAAATTCTTTTTTAGTGATAAGGGGGTAGTCCATGCTTTTTTTCGAAAATCGATTGGAAAAAAAAAAGTTGAGTTTTGAACGGCAATGCGAAGGCCTGACCGTTATCTGTTCAACAACGTTAACCGCAACCTCTTACGAGCCTTATTTTGGAAGTTATGGCCATATTAAGATTTTTAGTTTTTGGGTTGAAACAAGAAAGATGAACTTTGAACCAAAATTTTTCTGCAACCAGCGCCCACACAATGTTCTAGTTTTCAGCAATGGATAGCTCTCCAAAAACTGATTAAGCGGTTAATAAACCGCAAGGCCTTCCGAGCCTTATTTGTGGAACTGTAGACATCCGAAGTCATGCAAACTTTCAAAACTCAAAAAAATCGATTTTAATGGATTTACTTTGAATTAAGATATCTCCGCAACCAGACCTCATAGAGAGTTCTAGTTTTCAGCTATGGATAGCTCTTGAAAAACTAATTAAGCGTTTTGCCAGCGAAAATGACGTCACAGCCTTATTTGCGGAACAGTAGGCATCCAAAATCATACAAGCATTCATAACTCAAAAAAATAACTTTGAATGCAAATATCTCGAAAATTAGACCTTATAAAAGGGTTTGCTTTGGATGTGCTGGTTGCATTTGACAAAACCTTTCTATATATGTACGTTTCAATGGGTTCCAGAGACTTTCGTAAAAAAATTCTTTTTTAGTGATAAGGGGGTAGTCCATGCTTTTTTTCGAAAATCGATTGGAAAAAAAAAAGTTGAGTTTTGAACGGCAATGCGAAGGCCTGACCGTTATCTGTTCAACAACGTTAACCGCAACCTCTTACGAGCCTTATTTTGGAAGTTATGGCCATATTAAGATTTTTAGTTTTTGGGTTGAAACAAGAAAGATGAACTTTGAACCAAAATTTTTCTGCAACCAGCGCCCACACAATGTTCTAGTTTTCAGCAATGGATAGCTCTCCAAAAACTGATTAAGCGGTTAATAAACCGCAAGGCCTTCCGAGCCTTATTTGTGGAACTGTAGACATCCGAAGTCATGCAAACTTTCAAAACTCAAAAAAATCGATTTTAATGGATTTACTTTGAATTAAGATATCTCCGCAACCAGACCTCATAGAGAGTTCTAGTTTTCAGCTATGGATAGCTCTTAAAAAACTAATTAAGCGTCTTGCCAGCGAAAATGACGTCACAGCCTTATTTTCGGAACAGTAGGCATCCAAAATCATACAAGCATTCATAACTCAAAAAAATAACTTTGAATGCAAATATCTCGAAAATTAGACCTTATAAAAGGGTTTGCTTTGGATGTGCTGGTTGCATTTGACAAAACCTTTCTATATATGTACGTTTCAATGGGTTCCAGAGACTTTCGTAAAAAAATTCTTTTTTAGTGATAAGGGAGTAGTCCATGCTTTTTTTCGAAAATCGATTGGAAACAAAAAGTTGAGTTTTGAACGGCAATGCAAAGGCCTGACCGTTATCTGTTCAACAACGTTAACCGCAATCTCTTACGCGCCGTATTTTGGAAGTTATGGCCATATTAAGATTTTTAGTTTTTGGGTTGAAACAAGAAAGATGAACTTTGAACCAACATTTTTCTGCAACCAGCGCCCACACAATGTTCTAGTTTTCAGCAATGGATAGCTCTCCAAAAACTGATTAAGCGGTTAATAAACCGCAAGGCCTTCCGAGCCTTATTTGTGGAACTGTAGACATCCGAAGTCATGCAAACTTTCAAAACTCAAAAAATCGATTTTAATGGATTTACTTTGAATTAAGATATCTCCGCAACCAGACCTCATAGAGAGTTCTAGTTTTCAGCTATGGATAGCTCTTGAAAAACTAATTAAGCATTTTGCCAGCGAAAATGACTTCACAGCCTTATTTTCGGAACAGTAGGCATCCAAAATCATACAAGCATTCATAACTCAAAAAAATAACTTTGAATGCAAATATCTCGAAAATTAGACCTTATAAAAGGGTTTGCTTTGGATGTGCTGGTTGCATTTGACAAAACTTTTCTATATATGTACGTTTCAATGGGTTCCAGAGACTTTCGTAAAAAAATTCTTTTTTAGTGATAAGGGAGTAGTCCATGCTTTTTTTCGAAAATCGATTGGAAAAAAAAAGTTGAGTTTTGAACGGCAATGCAAAGGCCTGACCGTTATCTGTTCAACAACGCTAACCGCAACCTCTTACGCGCCTTATTTTGGAAGTTATGGCCATATTAAGATTTTTAGTTTTTGGGTTGAAACAAGAAAGATGTACTTTGAATCAAAATTTTTCTGCAACCAGCGCCCACACAATGTTCTAGTTTTCAGCAATGGATAGCTCTCCAAAAACTGATTAAGCGGTTAATAAACCGCAAGGCCTTCCGAGCCTTATTTGTGGAACTGTAGACATCCGAAGTCATGCAAACTTTCAAAACTCAAAAAAATCGATTTTAATGGATTTACTTTGAATTAAGATATCTCCGCAACCAGACCTCATAGAGAGTTCTAGTTTTCAGCTATGGATAGCTCTTAAAAAACTAATTAAGCGTTTTGCCAGCGAAAATGACGTCACAGCCTTATTTGCGGAACAGTAGGCATCCAAAATCATACAAGCATTCATAACTCAAAAAAATAACTTTGAATGCAAATATCTCGAAAATTAGACCTTATAAAAGGGTTTGCTTTGGATGTGCTGGTTGCATTTGACAAAACCTTTCTATATATGTACGTTTCAATGGGATCCAGAGACTTTCGTAAAAAAATTCTTTTTTAGTGATAAGGGGGTAGTCCATGCTTTTTTTCGAAAATCGATTGGAAAAAAAAAAGTTGAGTTTTGAACGGCAATGCGAAGGCCTGACCGTTATCTGTTCAACAACGTTAACCGCAACCTCTTACGAGCCTTATTTTGGAAGTTATGGCCATATTAAGATTTTTAGTTTTTGGGTTGAAACAAGAAAGATGAACTTTGAACCAAAATTTTTCTGCAACCAGCGCCCACACAATGTTCTAGTTTTCAGCAATGGATAGCTCTCCAAAAACTGATTAAGCGGTTAATAAACCGCAAGGCCTTCCGAGCCTTATTTGTGGAACTGTAGACATCCGAAGTCATGCAAACTTTCAAAACTCAAAAAAATCGATTTTAATGGATTTACTTTGAATTAAGATATCTCCGCAACCAGACCTCATAGAGAGTTCTAGTTTTCAGCTATGGATAGCTCTTGAAAAACTAATTAAGCGTTTTGCCAGCGAAAATGACGTCACAGCCTTATTTGCGGAACAGTAGGCATCCAAAATCATACAAGCATTCATAACTCAAAAAAATAACTTTGAATGCAAATATCTCGAAAATTAGACCTTATAAAAGGGTTTGCTTTGGATGTGCTGGTTGCATTTGACAAAACCTTTCTATATATGTACGTTTCAATGGGTTCCAGAGACTTTCGTAAAAAAATTCTTTTTTAGTGATAAGGGGGTAGTCCATGCTTTTTTTCGAAAATCGATTGGAAAAAAAAAAGTTGAGTTTTGAACGGCAATGCGAAGGCCTGACCGTTATCTGTTCAACAACGTTAACCGCAACCTCTTACGAGCCTTATTTTGGAAGTTATGGCCATATTAAGATTTTTAGTTTTTGGGTTGAAACAAGAAAGATGAACTTTGAACCAAAATTTTTCTGCAACCAGCGCCCACACAATGTTCTAGTTTTCAGCAATGGATAGCTCTCCAAAAACTGATTAAGCGGTTAATAAACCGCAAGGCCTTCCGAGCCTTATTTGTGGAACTGTAGACATCCGAAGTCATGCAAACTTTCAAAACTCAAAAAAATCGATTTTAATGGATTTACTTTGAATTAAGATATCTCCGCAACCAGACCTCATAGAGAGTTCTAGTTTTCAGCTATGGATAGCTCTTAAAAAACTAATTAAGCGTCTTGCCAGCGAAAATGACGTCACAGCCTTATTTTCGGAACAGTAGGCATCCAAAATCATACAAGCATTCATAACTCAAAAAAATAACTTTGAATGCAAATATCTCGAAAATTAGACCTTATAAAAGGGTTTGCTTTGGATGTGCTGGTTGCATTTGACAAAACCTTTCTATATATGTACGTTTCAATGGGTTCCAGAGACTTTCGTAAAAAAATTCTTTTTTAGTGATAAGGGAGTAGTCCATGCTTTTTTTCGAAAATCGATTGGAAACAAAAAGTTGAGTTTTGAACGGCAATGCAAAGGCCTGACCGTTATCTGTTCAACAACGTTAACCGCAATCTCTTACGCGCCGTATTTTGGAAGTTATGGCCATATTAAGATTTTTAGTTTTTGGGTTGAAACAAGAAAGATGAACTTTGAACCAACATTTTTCTGCAACCAGCGCCCACACAATGTTCTAGTTTTCAGCAATGGATAGCTCTCCAAAAACTGATTAAGCGGTTAATAAACCGCAAGGCCTTCCGAGCCTTATTTGTGGAACTGTAGACATCCGAAGTCATGCAAACTTTCAAAACTCAAAAAATCGATTTTAATGGATTTACTTTGAATTAAGATATCTCCGCAACCAGACCTCATAGAGAGTTCTAGTTTTCAGCTATGGATAGCTCTTGAAAAACTAATTAAGCATTTTGCCAGCGAAAATGACTTCACAGCCTTATTTTCGGAACAGTAGGCATCCAAAATCATACAAGCATTCATAACTCAAAAAAATAACTTTGAATGCAAATATCTCGAAAATTAGACCTTATAAAAGGGTTTGCTTTGGATGTGCTGGTTGCATTTGACAAAACTTTTCTATATATGTACGTTTCAATGGGTTCCAGAGACTTTCGTAAAAAAATTCTTTTTTAGTGATAAGGGAGTAGTCCATGCTTTTTTTCGAAAATCGATTGGAAAAAAAAAGTTGAGTTTTGAACGGCAATGCAAAGGCCTGACCGTAATCTGTTCAACAACGTTAACCGCAACCTCTTACGAGCCTTATTTTGGAAGTTATGGCCATATTAAGATTTTTAGTTTTTGGGTTGAAACAAGAAAGATGAACTTTGAACCAAAATTTTTCTGCAACCAGCGCCCACACAATGTTCTAGTTTTCAGCAATGGATAGCTCTCCAAAAACTGATTAAGCGGTTAATAAACCGCAAGGCCTTCCGAGCCTTATTTGTGGAACTGTAGACATCCGAAGTCATGCAAACTTTCAAAACTCAAAAAATCGATTTTAATGGATTTACTTTGAATTAAGATATCTCCGCAACCAGACCTCATAGAGAGTTCTAGTTTTCAGCTATGGATAGCTCTTGAAAAACTAATTAAGCGTTTTGCCAGCGAAAATGACTTCACAGCCTTATTTGCGGAACAGTGGGCATCCAAAATCATACAAGCATTCATAACTCAAAAAAATAACTTTGAATGCAAATATCTCGAAAATTAGACCTTATAAAAGGGTTTGCTTTGGATGTGCTGGTTGCATTTGACAAAACCTTTCTATATATGTACGTTTCAATAGGTTCCAGAGACTTTCGTAAAAAAATGCTTTTTTAGTGATAAGGGGGTAGCCCATGCTTTTTTTCGAAAATCGATTGGAAAAAAAAAGTTGAGTTTTGAACGGCAATGCAAAGGCCTGACCGTTATCTGTTCAACAACGTTAACCGCAACCTCTTACGCGCCTTATTTTGGAAGTTATGGCCATATTAAGATTTTTAGTTTTTGGGTTGAAACAAGAAAGATGTACTTTGAATCAAAATTTTTCTGCAACCAGCGCCCACACAATGTTCTAGTTTTCAGCAATGGATAGCTCTCCAAAAACTGATTAAGCGGTTAATAAACCGCAAGGCCTTCCGAGCCTTATTTGTGGAACTGTAGACATCCGAAGTCATGCAAACTTTCAAAACTCAAAAAAATCGATTTTAATGGATTTACTTTGAATTAAGATATCTCCGCAACCAGACCTCATAGAGAGTTCTAGTTTTCAGCTATGGATAGCTCTTGAAAAACTAATTAAGCGTTTTGCCAGCGAAAATGACGTCACAGCCTTATTTGCGGAGCAGTAGGCATCCAAAATCATACAAGCATTCATAACTCAAAAAAATAACTTTGAATGCAAATATCTCGAAAATTAGCATGGTAGCCCATGCTTTTTTTCGAAAATCGATTGGAAAAAAAAAGTTGAGTTTTGAACGGCAATGCAAAGGCCTGACCGTTATCTGTTCAACAACGCTAACCGCAACCTCTTACGCGCCTTATTTTGGAAGTTATGGCCATATTAAGATTTTTAGTTTTTGGGTTGAAACAAGAAAGATGTACTTTGAATCAAAATTTTTCTGCAACCAGCGCCCACACAATGTTCTAGTTTTCAGCAATGGATAGCTCTCCAAAAACTGATTAAGCGGTTAATAAACCGCAAGGCCTTCCGAGCCTTATTTGTGGAACTGTAGACATCCGAAGTCATGCAAACTTTCAAAACTCAAAAAAATCGATTTTAATGGATTTACTTTGAATTAAGATATCTCCGCAACCAGACCTCATAGAGAGTTCTAGTTTTCAGCTATGGATAGCTCTTAAGAAACTAATTAAGCGTTTTGCCAGCGAAAATGACGTCACAGCCTTATTTGCGGAACAGTAGGCATCCAAAATCATACAAGCATTCATAACTCAAAAAAATAACTTTGAATGCAAATATCTCGAAAATTAGACCTTATAAAAGGGTTTGCTTTGGATGTGCTGGTTGCATTTGACAAAACCTTTCTATATATGTACGTTTCAATGGGTTCCAGAGACTTTCGTAAAAAAATTCTTTTTTAGTGATAAGGGGGTAGTCCATGCTTTTTTTCGAAAATCGATTGGAAAAAAAAAAGTTGAGTTTTGAACGGCAATGCGAAGGCCTGACCGTTATCTGTTCAACAACGTTAACCGCAACCTCTTACGAGCCTTATTTTGGAAGTTATGGCCATATTAAGATTTTTAGTTTTTGGGTTGAAACAAGAAAGATGAACTTTGAACCAAAATTTTTCTGCAACCAGCGCCCACACAATGTTCTAGTTTTCAGCAATGGATAGCTCTCCAAAAACTGATTAAGCGGTTAATAAACCGCAAGGCCTTCCGAGCCTTATTTGTGGAACTGTAGACATCCGAAGTCATGCAAACTTTCAAAACTCAAAAAAATCGATTTTAATGGATTTACTTTGAATTAAGATATCTCCGCAACCAGACCTCATAGAGAGTTCTAGTTTTCAGCTATGGATAGCTCTTAAAAAACTAATTAAGCGTTTTGCCAGCGAAAATGACGTCACAGCCTTATTTGCGGAACAGTAGGCATCCAAAATCATACAAGCATTCATAACTCAAAAAAATAACTTTGAATGCAAATATCTCGAAAATTAGACCTTATAAAAGGGTTTGCTTTGGATGTGCTGGTTGCATTTGACAAAACCTTTCTATATATGTACGTTTCAATGGGTTCCAGAGACTTTCGTAAAAAAATTCTTTTTTAGTGATAAGGGGGTAGTCCATGCTTTTTTTCGAAAATCGATTGGAAAAAAAAAAGTTGAGTTTTGAACGGCAATGCAAAGGCCTGACCGTTATCTGTTCAACAACGTTAACCGCAACCTCTTACGAGCCTTATTTTGGAAGTTATGGCCATATTAAGATTTTTAGTTTTTGGGTTGAAACAAGAAAGATGAACTTTGAACCAAAATTTTTCTGCAACCAGCGCCCACACAATGTTCTAGTTTTCAGCAATGGATAGCTCTCCAAAAACTGATTAAGCGGTTAATAAACCGCAAGGCCTTCCGAGCCTTATTTGTGGAACTGTAGACATCCGAAGTCATGCAAACTTTCAAAACTCAAAAAAATCGATTTTAATGGATTTACTTTGAATTAAGATATCTCCGCAACCAGACCTCATAGAGAGTTCTAGTTTTCAGCTATGGATAGCTCTTGAAAAACTAATTAAGCGTTTTGCCAGCGAAAATGACGTCACAGCCTTATTTGCGGAACAGTAGGCATCCAAAATCATACAAGCATTCATAACTCAAAAAAATAACTTTGAATGCAAATATCTCGAAAATTAGACCTTATAAAAGGGTTTGCTTTGGATGTGCTGGTTGCATTTGACAAAACCTTTCTATATATGTACGTTTCAATGGGTTCCAGAGACTTTCGTAAAAAAATTCTTTTTTAGTGATAAGGGGGTAGTCCATGCTTTTTTTCGAAAATCGATTGGAAAAAAAAAGTTGAGTTTTGAACGGCAATGCAAAGGCCTGACCGTTATCTGTTCAACAACGTTAACCGCAACCTCTTACGAGCCTTATTTTGGAAGTTATGGCCATATTAAGATTTTTAGTTTTTGGGTTGAAACAAGAAAGATGAACTTTGAACCAAAATTTTTCTGCAACCAGCGCCCACACAATGTTCTAGTTTTCAGCAATGGATAGCTCTCCAAAAACTGATTAAGCGGTTAATAAACCGCAAGGCCTTCCGAGCCTTATTTGTGGAACTGTAGACATCCGAAGTCATGCAAACTTTCAAAACTCAAAAAAATCGATTTTAATGGATTTACTTTGAATTAAGATATCTCCGCAACCAGACCTCATAGAGAGTTCTAGTTTTCAGCTATGGATAGCTCTTGAAAAACTAATTAAGCGTTTTGCCAGCGAAAATGACGTCACAGCCTTATTTGCGGAACAGTAGGCATCCAAAATCATACAAGCATTCATAACTCAAAAAAATAACTTTGAATGCAAATATCTCGAAAATTAGACCTTATAAAAGGGTTTGCTTTGGATGTGCTGGTTGCATTTGACAAAACCTTTCTATATATGTACGTTTCAATGGGTTCCAGAGACTTTCGTAAAAAAATGCTTTTTTAGTGATAAGGGGGTAGTCCATGCTTTTTTTCGAAAATCGATTGGAAAAAAAAAGTTGAGTTTTGAACGGCAATGCAAAGGTCTGACCGTTATCTGTTCAACAACGTTAACCGCAACCTCTTACGAGCCTTATTTTGGAAGTTATGGCCATATTAAGATTTTTAGTTTTTGGGTTGAAACAAGAAAGATGAACTTTGAACCAAAATTTTTCTGCAACCAGCGCCCACACAATGTTCTAGTTTTCAGCAATCGATAGCTCTCCAAAAACTGATTAAGCGGTTAATAAACCGCAAGGCCTTCCGAGCCTTATTTGTGGAACTGTAGACATCCGAAGTCATGCAAACTTTCAAAACTCAAAAAAATCGATTTTAATGGATTTACTTTGAATTAAGATATCTCCGCAACCAGACCTCATAGAGAGTTCTAGTTTTCAGCTATGGATAGCTCGCGTTTTGCCAGCGAAAATGACGTCACAGCCTTATTTGCGGAACAGTAGGCATCCAAAATCATACAAGCATTCATAACTCAAAAAAATAACTTTCAATGCAAATATCTCGAAAATTAGACCTTATAAAAGGGTTTGCTTTGGATGTGCTGGTTGCATTTGACAAAACCTTTCTATATATGTACGTTTCAATGGGTTCCAGAGACTTTCGTAAAAAAATGCTTTTTTAGTGATAAGGGGGTAGCCCATGCTTTTTTTCGAAAATCGATTGGAAAAAAAAACGTTGAGTTTTGAACGGCAATGCAAAGGCCTGACCGTTATCTGTTCAACAACGTTAACCGCAACCTCTTACGCGCCTTATTTTGGAAGTTATGGCCATATTAAGATTTTTAGTTTTTGGGTTGAAACAAGAAAGATGAACTTTGAACCAAAATTTTTCTGCAACCAGCGCCCACACAATGTTCTAGTTTTCAGCAATGGATAGCTCTCCAAAAACTGATTAAGCGGTTAATAAACCGCAAGGCCTTCCGAGCCTTATTTGTGGAACTGTAGACATCCGAAGTCATGCAAACTTTCAAAACTCAAAAAAATCGATTTTAATGGATTTACTTTGAATTAAGATATCTCCGCAACCAGACCTCATAGAGAGTTCTAGTTTTCAGCTATGGATAGCTCTTGAAAAACTAATTAAGCGTTTTGCCAGCGAAAATGACGTCACAGCCTTATTTGCGGAACAGTAGGCATCCAAAATCATACAAGCATTCATAACTCAAAAAAATAACTTTGAATGCAAATATCTCGAAAATTAGACCTTATAAAAGGGTTTGCTTTGGATGTGCTGGTTGCATTTGACAAAACCTTTCTATATATGTACGTTTCAATGGGTTCCAGAGACTTTCGTAAAAAAATGCTTTTTTAGTGATAAGGGGGTAGTCCATGCTTTTTTTCGAAAATCGATTGGAAAAAAAAAGTTGAGTTTTGAACGGCAATGCAAAGGTCTGACCGTTATCTGTTCAACAACGTTAACCGCAACCTCTTACGAGCCTTATTTTGGAAGTTATGGCCATATTAAGATTTTTAGTTTTTGGGTTGAAACAAGAAAGATGAACTTTGAACCAAAATTTTTCTGCAACCAGCGCCCACACAATGTTCTAGTTTTCAGCAATCGATAGCTCTCCAAAAACTGATTAAGCGGTTAATAAACCGCAAGGCCTTCCGAGCCTTATTTGTGGAACTGTAGACATCCGAAGTCATGCAAACTTTCAAAACTCAAAAAAATCGATTTTAATGGATTTACTTTGAATTAAGATATCTCCGCAACCAGACCTCATAGAGAGTTCTAGTTTTCAGCTATGGATAGCTCGCGTTTTGCCAGCGAAAATGACGTCACAGCCTTATTTGCGGAACAGTAGGCATCCAAAATCATACAAGCATTCATAACTCAAAAAAATAACTTTGAATGCAAATATCTCGAAAATTAGACCTTATAAAAGGGTTTGCTTTGGATGTGCTGGTTGCATTTGACAAAACCTTTCTATATATGTACGTTTCAATGGGTTCCAGAGACTTTCGTAAAAAAATGCTTTTTTAGTGATAAGGGGGTAGCCCATGCTTTTTTTCGAAAATCGATTGGAAAAAAAAACGTTGAGTTTTGAACGGCAATGCAAAGGCCTGACCGTTATCTGTTCAACAACGTTAACCGCAACCTCTTACGCGCCTTATTTTGGAAGTTATGGCCATATTAAGATTTTTAGTTTTTGGGTTGAAACAAGAAAGATGAACTTTGAACCAAAATTTTTCTGCAACCAGCGCCCACACAATGTTCTAGTTTTCAGCAATGGATAGCTCTCCAAAAACTGATTAAGCGGTTAATAAACCGCAAGGCCTTCCGAGCCTTATTTGTGGAACTGTAGACATCCGAAGTCATGCAAACTTTCAAAACTCAAAAAAATCGATTTTAATGGATTTACTTTGAATTAAGATATCTCCGCAACCAGACCTCACAGAGAGTTCTAGTTTTCAGCTATGGATAGCTCTTGAAAAACTAATTAAGCGTTTTGCCAGCGAAAATGACGTCACAGCCTTATTTGCGGAACAGTAGGCATCCAAAATCATACAAGCATTCATAACTCAAAAAAATAACTTTGAATGCAAATATCTCGAAAATTAGACCTTATAAAAGGGTTTGCTTTGGATGTGCTGGTTGCATTTGACAAAACCTTTCTATATATGTACGTTTCAATGGGTTCCAGAGACTTTCGTAAAAAAATGCTTTTTTAGTGATAAGGGGGTAGTCCATGCTTTTTTTCGAAAATCGATTGGAAAAAAAAAGTTGAGTTTTGAACGGCAATGCAAAGGTCTGACCGTTATCTGTTCAACAACGTTAACCGCAACCTCTTACGAGCCTTATTTTGGAAGTAATGGCCATATTAAGATTTTTAGTTTTTGGGTTGAAACAAGAAAGATGAACTTTGAACCAAAATTTTTCTGCAACCAGCGCCCACACAATGTTCTAGTTTTCAGCAATGGATAGCTCTCCAAAAACTGATTAAGCGGTTAATAAACCGCAAGGCCTTCCGAGCCTTATTTGTGGAACTGTAGACATCCGAAGTCATGCAAACTTTCAAAACTCAAAAAAATCGATTTTAATGGATTTACTTTGAATTAAGATATCTCCGCAACCAGACCTCATAGAGAGTTCTAGTTTTCAGCTATGGATAGCTCTTGAAAAACTAATTAAGCGTTTTGCCAGCGAAAATGACGTCACAGCCTTATTTGCGGAACAGTAGGCATCCAAAATCATACAAGCATTCATAACTCAAAAAAATAACTTTGAATGCAAATATCTCGAAAATTAGACCTTATAAAAGGGTTTGCTTTGGATGTGCTGGTTGCATTTGACAAAACCTTTCTATATATGTACGTTTCAATGGGTTCCAGAGACTTTCGTAAAAAAATGCTTTTTTAGTGATAAGGGGGTAGTCCATGCTTTTTTTCGAAAATCGATTGGAAAAAAAAAGTTGAGTTTTGAACGGCAATGCAAAGGTCTGACCGTTATCTGTTCAACAACGTTAACCGCAACCTCTTACGAGCCTTATTTTGGAAGTTATGGCCATATTAAGATTTTTAGTTTTTGGGTTGAAACAAGAAAGATGAACTTTGAACCAAAATTTTTCTGCAACCAGCGCCCACACAATGTTCTAGTTTTCAGCAATGGATAGCTCTCCAAAAACTGATTAAGCGGTTAATAAACCGCAAGGCCTTCCGAGCCTTATTTGTGGAACTGTAGACATCCGAAGTCATGCAAACTTTCAAAACTCAAAAAAATCGATTTTAATGGATTTACTTTGAATTAAGATATCTCCGCAACCAGACCTCATAGAGAGTTCTAGTTTTCAGCTATGGATAGCTCTTGAAAAACTAATTAAGCGTTTTGCCAGCGAAAATGACGTCACAGCCTTATTTGCGGAACAGTAGGCATCCAAAATCATACAAGCATTCATAACTCAAAAAAATAACTTTGAATGCAAATATCTCGAAAATTAGACCTTATAAAAGGGTTTGCTTTGGATGTGCTGGTTGCATTTGACAAAACCTTTCTATATATGTACGTTTCAATGGGTTCCAGAGACTTTCGTAAAAAAATGCTTTTTTAGTGATAAGGGGGTAGTCCATGCTTTTTTTCGAAAATCGATTGGAAAAAAAAAGTTGAGTTTTGAACGGCAATGCAAAGGTCTGACCGTTATCTGTTCAACAACGTTAACCGCAACCTCTTACGAGCCTTATTTTGGAAGTTATGGCCATATTAAGATTTTTAGTTTTTGGGTTGAAACAAGAAAGATGAACTTTGAACCAAAATTTTTCTGCAACCAGCGCCCACACAATGTTCTAGTTTTCAGCAATGGATAGCTCTCCAAAAACTGATTAAGCGGTTAATAAACCGCAAGGCCTTCCGAGCCTTATTTGTGGAACTGTAGACATCCGAAGTCATGCAAACTTTCAAAACTCAAAAAAATCGATTTTAATGGATTTACTTTGAATTAAGATATCTCCGCAACCAGACCTCATAGAGAGTTCTAGTTTTCAGCTATGGATAGCTCTTGAAAAACTAATTAAGCGTTTTGCCAGCGAAAATGACGTCACAGCCTTATTTGCGGAACAGTAGGCATCCAAAATCATACAAGCATTCATAACTCAAAAAAATAACTTTGAATGCAAATATCTCGAAAATTAGACCTTATAAAAGGGTTTGCTTTGGATGTGCTGGTTGCATTTGACAAAACCTTTCTATATATGTACGTTTCAATGGGTTCCAGAGACTTTCGTAAAAAAATGCTTTTTTAGTGATAAGGGGGTAGTCCATGCTTTTTTTCGAAAATCGATTGGAAAAAAAAAGTTGAGTTTTGAACGGCAATGCAAAGGTCTGACCGTTATCTGTTCAACAACGTTAACCGCAACCTCTTACGAGCCTTATTTTGGAAGTTATGGCCATATTAAGATTTTTAGTTTTTGGGTTGAAACAAGAAAGATGAACTTTGAACCAAAATTTTTCTGCAACCAGCGCCCACACAATGTTCTAGTTTTCAGCAATGGATAGCTCTCCAAAAACTGATTAAGCGGTTAATAAACCGCAAGGCCTTCCGAGCCTTATTTGTGGAACTGTAGACATCCGAAGTCATGCAAACTTTCAAAACTCAAAAAAATCGATTTTAATGGATTTACTTTGAATTAAGATATCTCCGCAACCAGACCTCATAGAGAGTTCTAGTTTTCAGCTATGGATAGCTCTTGAAAAACTAATTAAGCGTTTTGCCAGCGAAAATGACGTCACAGCCTTATTTGCGGAACAGTAGGCATCCAAAATCATACAAGCATTCATAACTCAAAAAAATAACTTTGAATGCAAATATCTCGAAAATTAGACCTTATAAAAGGGTTTGCTTTGGATGTGCTGGTTGCATTTGACAAAACCTTTCTATATATGTACGTTTCAATGGGTTGCAGAGACTTTCGTAAAAAAATGCTTTTTTAGTGATAAGGGGGTAGTCCATGCTTTTTTTCGAAAATCGATTGGAAAAAAAAAGTTGAGTTTTGAACGGCAATGCAAAGGTCTGACCGTTATCTGTTCAACAACGTTAACCGCAACCTCTTACGAGCCTTATTTTGGAAGTTATGGCCATATTAAGATTTTTAGTTTTTGGGTTGAAACAAGAAAGATGAACTTTGAACCAAAATTTTTCTGCAACCAGCGCCCACACAATGTTCTAGTTTTCAGCAATGGATAGCTCTCCAAAAACTGATTAAGCGGTTAATAAACCGCAAGGCCTTCCGAGCCTTATTTGTGGAACTGTAGACATCCGAAGTCATGCAAACTTTCAAAACTCAAAAAAATCGATTTTAATGGATTTACTTTGAATTAAGATATCTCCGCAACCAGACCTCATAGAGAGTTCTAGTTTTCAGCTATGGATAGCTCTTGAAAAACTAATTAAGCGTTTTGCCAGCGAAAATGACGTCACAGCCTTATTTGCGGAACAGTAGGCATCCAAAATCATACAAGCATTCATAACTCAAAAAAATAACTTTGAATGCAAATATCTCGAAAATTAGACCTTATAAAAGGGTTTGCTTTGGATGTGCTGGTTGCATTTGACAAAACCTTTCTATATATGTACGTTTCAATGGGTTCCAGAGACTTTCGTAAAAAAATGCTTTTTTAGTGATAAGGGGGTAGTCCATGCTTTTTTTCGAAAATCGATTGGAAAAAAAAAGTTGAGTTTTGAACGGCAATGCAAAGGTCTGACCGTTATCTGTTCAACAACGTTAACCGCAACCTCTTACGAGCCTTATTTTGGAAGTTATGGCCATATTAAGATTTTTAGTTTTTGGGTTGAAACAAGAAAGATGAACTTTGAACCAAAATTTTTCTGCAACCAGCGCCCACACAATGTTCTAGTTTTCAGCAATGGATAGCTCTCCAAAAACTGATTAAGCGGTTACTAAACCGCAAGGCCTTCCGAGCCTTATTTGTGGAACTGTAGACATCCGAAGTCATGCAAACTTTCAAAACTCAAAAAAATCGATTTTAATGGATTTACTTTGAATTAAGATATCTCCGCAACCAGACCTCACAGAGAGTTCTAGTTTTCAGCTATGGATAGCTCTTGAAAAACTAATTAAGCGTTTTGCCAGCGAAAATGACGTCACAGCCTTATTTGCGGAACAGTAGGCATCCAAAATCATACAAGCATTCATAACTCAAAAAAATAAGTTTGAATGCAAATATCTCGAAAATTAGACCTTATAAAAGGGTTTGCTTTGGATGTGCTGGTTGCATTTGACAAAACCTTTCTATATATGTACGTTTCAATGGGTTCCAGAGACTTTCGTAAAAAAATGCTTTTTTAGTGATAAGGGGGTAGTCCATGCTTTTTTTCGAAAATCGATTGGAAAAAAAAAGTTGAGTTTTGAACGGCAATGCAAAGGTCTGACCGTTATCTGTTCAACAACGTTAACCGCAACCTCTTACGAGCCTTATTTTGGAAGTTATGGCCATATTAAGATTTTTAGTTTTTGGGTTGAAACAAGAAAGATGAACTTTGAACCAAAATTTTTCTGCAACCAGCGCCCACACAATGTTCTAGTTTTCAGCAATGGGTAGCTCTCCAAAAACTGATTAAGCGGTTAATAAACCGCAAGGCCTTCCGAGCCTTATTTGTGGAACTGTAGACATCCGAAGTCATGCAAACTTTCAAAACTCAAAAAAATCGATTTTAATGGATTTACTTTCAATTAAGATATCTCCGCAACCAGACCTCATAGAGAGTTCTAGTTTTCAGCTATGGATAGCTCTTGAAAAACTAATTAAGCGTTTTGCCAGCGAAAATGACGTCACAGCCTTATTTGCGGAACAGTAGGCATCCAAAATCATACAAGCATTCATAACTCAAAAAAATAACTTTGAATGCAAATATCTCGAAAATTAGACCTTATAAAAGGGTTTGCTTTGGATGTGCTGGTTGCATTTGACAAAACCTTTCTATATATGTACGTTTCAATGTGTTCCAGAGACTTTCGTAAAAAAATGCTTTTTTAGTGATAAGGGGGTAGTCCATGCTTTTTTTCGAAAATCGATTGGAAAAAAAAAGTTGAGTTTTGAACGGCAATGCAAAGGTCTGACCGTTATCTGTTCAACAACGTTAACCGCAACCTCTTACGAGCCTTATTTTGGAAGTTATGGCCATATTAAAATTTTTAGTTTTTGGGTTGAAACAAGAAAGATGAACTTTGAACCAAAATTTTTCTGCAACCAGCGCCCACACAATGTTCTAGTTTTCAGCAATGGATAGCTCTCCAAAAACTGATTAAGCGGTTAATAAACCGCAAGGCCTTCCGAGCCTTATTTGTGGAACTGTAGACATCCGAAGTCATGCAAACTTTCAAAACTCAAAAAAATCGATTTTAATGGATTTACTTTGAATTAAGATATCTCCGCAACCAGACCTCATAGAGAGTTCTAGTTTTCAGCTATGGATAGCTCTTGAAAAACTAATTAAGCGTTTTGCCAGCGAAAATGACGTCACAGCCTTATTTGCGGAACAGTAGGCATCCAAAATCATACAAGCATTCATAACTCAAAAAAATAACTTTGAATGCAAATATCTCGAAAATTAGACCTTATAAAAGGGTTTGCTTTGGATGTGCTGGTTGCATTTGACAAAACCTTTCTATATATGTACGTTTCAATGGGTTCCAGAGACTTTCGTAAAAAAATGCTTTTTTAGTGATAAGGGGGTAGTCCATGCTTTTTTTCGAAAATCGATTGGAAAAAAAAAGTTGAGTTTTGAACGGCAATGCAAAGGTCTGACCGTTATCTGTTCAACAACGTTAACCGCAACCTCTTACGAGCCTTATTTTGGAAGTTATGGCCATATTAAGATTTTTAGTTTTTGGGTTGAAACAAGAAAGATGAACTTTGAACCAAAATTTTTCTGCAACCAGCGCCCACACAATGTTCTAGTTTTCAGCAATGGATAGCTCTCCAAAAACTGATTAAGCGGTTAATAAACCGCAAGGCCTTCCGAGCCTTATTTGTGGAACTGTAGACATCCGAAGTCATGCAAACTTTCAAAACTCAAAAAAATCGATTTTAATGGATTTACTTTGAATTAAGATATCTCCGCAACCAGACCTCACAGAGAGTTCTAGTTTTCAGCTATGGATAGCTCTTGAAAAACTAATCAAGCGTTTTGCCAGCGAAAATGACGTCACAGCCTTATTTGCGGAACAGTAGGCATCCAAAATCATACAAGCATTCATAACTCAAAAAAATAACTTTGAATGCAAATATCTCGAAAATTAGACCTTATAAAAGGGTTTGCTTTGGATGTGCTGGTTGCATTTGACAAAACCTTTCTATATATGTACGTTTCAATGGGTTCCAGAGACTTTCGTAAAAAAATGCTTTTTTAGTGATAAGGGGGTAGCCCATGCTTTTTTTCGAAAATCGATTGGAAAAAAAAAGTTGAGTTTTGAACGGCAATGCAAAGGCCTGACCGTTATCTGTTCAACAACGTTAACCGCAACCTCTTACGAGCCTTATTTTGGAAGTTATGGCCATATTAAGATTTTTAGTTTTTGGGTTGAAACAAGAAAGATGAACTTTGAACCAAAATTTTTCTGCAACCAGCGCCCACACAATGTTCTAGTTTTCAGCAATGGATAGCTCTCCAAAAACTGATTAAGCGGTTAATAAACCGCAAGGCCTTCCGAGCCTTATTTGTGGAACTGTAGACATCCGAAGTCATGCAAGCTTTCAAAACTCAAAAAAATCGATTTTAATGGATTTACTTTGAATTAAGATATCTCCGCAACCAGACCTCATAGAGAGTTCTAGTTTTCAGCTATGGATAGCTCTTGAAAAACTTATTAAGCGTTTTGCCAGCGAAAATGACGTCACATCCAAAATCATACAAGCATTCATAACTCAAAAAAATAACTTTGAATGCAAATATCTCGAAAATTAGACCTTATAAAAGGGTTTGCTTTGGATGTGCTGGTTGCATTTGACAAAACCTTTCTATATATGTACGTTTCAATGGGTTCCAGAGACTTTCGTAAAAAAATGCTTTTTTAGTGATAAGGGGGTAGCCCATGCTTTTTTTCGAAAATCGATTGGAAAAAAAAAACGTTGAGTTTTGAACGGCAATGCAAAGGCCTGACCGTTATCTGTTCAACAACGTTAACCGCAACCTCTTACGCGCCTTATTTTGGAAGTTATGGCCATATTAAGATTTTTAGTTTTTGGGTTGAAACAAGAAAGATGAACTTTGAACCAAAATTTTTCTGCAACCAGCGCCCACACAATGTTCTAGTTTTCAGCAATGGATAGCTCTCCAAAAACTGATTAAGCGGTTAATAAACCGCAAGGCCTTCCGAGCCTTATTTGTGGAACTGTAGACATCCGAAGTCATGCAAACTTTCAAAACTCAAAAAAATCGATTTTAATGGATTTACTTTGAATTAAGATATCTCCGCAACCAGACCTCATAGAGAGTTCTAGTTTTCAGCTATGGATAGCTCTTGAAAAACTAATTAAGCGTTTTGCCAGCGAAAATGACGTCACAGCCTTATTTGCGGAACAGTAGGCATCCAAAATCATACAAGCATTCATAACTCAAAAAAATAACTTTGAATGCAAATATCTCGAAAATTAGACCTTATAAAAGGGTTTGCTTTGGATGTGCTGGTTGCATTTGACAAAACCTTTCTATATATGTACGTTTCAATGGGTTCCAGAGACTTTCGTAAAAAAATTCTTTTTTAGTGATAAGGGGGTAGTCCATGCTTTTTTTCGAAAATCGATTGGAAAAAAAAAAGTTGAGTTTTGAACGGCAATGCAAAGGCCTGACCGTTATCTGTTCAACAACGTTAACCGCAACCTCTTACGAGCCTTATTTTGGAAGTTATGGCCATATTAAGATTTTTAGTTTTTGGGTTGAAACAAGAAAGATGAACTTTGAACCAAAATTTTTCTGCAACCAGCGCCCACACAATGTTCTAGTTTTCAGCAATGGATAGCTCTCCAAAAACTGATTAAGCGGTTAATAAACCGCAAGGCCTTCCGAGCCTTATTTGTGGAACTGTAGACATCCGAAGTCATGCAAACTTTCAAAACTCAAAAAAATCGATTTTAATGGATTTACTTTGAATTAAGATATCTCCGCAACCAGACCTCATAGAGAGTTCTAGTTTTCAGCTATGGATAGCTCTTGAAAAACTAATTAAGCGTTTTGCCAGCGAAAATGACGTCACAGCCTTATTTGCGGAACAGTAGGCATCCAAAATCATACAAGCATTCATAACTCAAAAAAATAACTTTGAATGCAAATATCTCGAAAATTAGACCTTATAAAAGGGTTTGCTTTGGATGTGCTGGTTGCATTTGACAAAACCTTTCTATATATGTACGTTTCAATGGGTTCCAGAGACTTTCGTAAAAAAATGCTTTTTTAGTGATAAGGGGGTAGCCCATGCTTTTTTTCGAAAATCGATTGGAAAAAAAAACGTTGAGTTTTGAACGGCAATGCAAAGGCCTGACCGTTATCTGTTCAACAACGTTAACCGCAACCTCTTACGCGCCTTATTTTGGAAGTTATGGCCATATTAAGATTTTTAGTTTTTGGGTTGAAACAAGAAAGATGAACTTTGAACCAAAATTTGTCTGCAACCAGCGCCCACACAATGTTCTAGTTTTCAGCAATGGATAGCTCTCCAAAAACTGATTAAGCGGTTAATAAACCGCAAGGCCTTCCGAGCCTTATTTGTGGAACTGTAGACATCCGAAGTCATGCAAACTTTCAAAACTCAAAAAAATCGATTTTAATGGATTTACTTTGAATTAAGATATCTCCGCAACCAGACCTCATAGAGAGTTCTAGTTTTCAGCTATGGATAGCTCTTGAAAAACTAATTAAGCGTTTTGCCAGCGAAAATGACGTCACAGCCTTATTTGCGGAACAGTAGGCATCCAAAATCATACAAGCATTCATAACTCAAAAAAATAACTTTGAATGCAAATATCTCGAAAATTAGACCTTATAAAAGGGTTTGCTTTGGATGTGCTGGTTGCATTTGACAAAACCTTTCTATATATGTACGTTTCAATGGGTTCCAGAGACTTTCGTAAAAAAATGCTTTTTTAGTGATAAGGGGGTAGTCCATGCTTTTTTTCGAAAATCGATTGGAAAAAAAAACGTTGAGTTTTGAACGGCAATGCAAAGGCCTGACCGTTATCTGTTCAACAACGTTAACCGCAACCTCTTACGCGCCTTATTTTGGAAGTTATGGCCATATTAAGATTTTTAGTTTTTGGGTTGAAACAAGAAAGATGAACTTTGAACCAAAATTTTTCTGCAACCAGCGCCCACACAATGTTCTAGTTTTCAGCAATGGATAGCTCTCCAAAAACTGATTAAGCGGTTAATAAACCGCAAGGCCTTCCGAGCCTTATTTGTGGAACTGTAGACATCCGAAGTCATGCAAACTTTCAAAACTCAAAAAAATCGATTTTAATGGATTTACTTTGAATTAAGATATCTCCGCAACCAGACCTCATAAAGAGTTCTAGTTTTCAGCTATGGATAGCTCTTGAAAAACTAATTAAGCGTTTTGCCAGCGAAAATGACGTCACAGCCTTATTTGCGGAACAGTAGGCATCCAAAATCATACAAGCATTCATAACTCAAAAAAATAATTTGAATGCAAATATCTCGAAAATTAGACCTTATAAAAGGGTTTGCTTTGGATGTGCTGGTTGCATTTGACAAAACCTTTCTATATATGTACGTTTCAATGGGTTCCAGAGACTTTCGTAAAAAAATGCTTTTTTAGTGATAAGGGGGTAGTCCATGCTTTTTTTCGAAAATCGATTGGAAAAAAAACGTTGAGTTTTGAACGGCAATGCAAAGGCCTGACCGTTATCTGTCCAACAACGTTAACCGCAACCTCTTACGCGCCTTATTTTGGAAGTTATGGCCATATTAAGATTTTTAGTTTTTGGGTTGAAACAAGAAAGATGAACTTTGAACCAAAATTTTTCTGCAACCAGCGCCCACACAATGTTCTATTTTTCAGCAATGGATAGCTCTCCAAAAACTGATTAAGCGGTTAATAAACCGCAAGGCCTTCCGAGCCTTATTTGTGGAACTGTAGACATCCGAAGTCATGCAAACTTTCAAAACTCAAAAAAATCGATTTTAATGGATTTACTTTGAATTAAGATATCTCCGCAACCAGACCTCATAAAGAGTTCTAGTTTTCAGCTTTGGATAGCTCTTGAAAAACTAATTAAGCGTTTTGCCAGCGAAAATGACGTCACAGCCTTATTTGCGGAACAGTAGGCATCCAAAATCATACAAGCATTCATAACTCAAAAAAATAATTTGAATGCAAATATCTCGAAAATTAGACCTTATAAAAGGGTTTGCTTTGGATGTGCTGGTTGCATTTGACAAAACCTTTCTATATATGTACGTTTCAATGGGTTCCAGAGACTTTCGTAAAAAAATGCTTTTTTAGTGATAAGGGGGTAGTCCATGCTTTTTTTCGAAAATCGATTGGAAAAAAAAACGTTGAGTTTTGAACGGCAATGCAAAGGCCTGACCGTTATCTGTTCAACAACGTTAACCGCAACCTCTTACGCGCCTTATTTTGGAAGTTATGGCCATATTAAGATTTTTAGTTTTTGGGTTGAAACAAGAAAGATGAACTTTGAACCAAAATTTTTCTGCAACCAGCGCCCACACAATGTTCTAGTTTTCAGCATTGGATAGCTCTCCAAAAACTGATTAAGCGGTTAATAAACCGCAAGGCCTTCCGAGCCTTATTTGTGGAACTGTAGACATCCGAAGTCATGCAAACTTTCAAAACTCAAAAAAATCGATTTTAATGGATTTACTTTGAATTAAGATATCTCCGCAACCAGACCTCATAAAGAGTTCTAGTTTTCAGCTATGGATAGCTCTTGAAAAACTAATTAAGCGTTTTGCCAGCGAAAATGACGTCACAGCCTTATTTGCGGAACAGTAGGCATCCAAAATCATACAAGCATTCATAACTCAAAAAAATAATTTGAATGCAAATATCTCGAAAATTAGACCTTATAAAAGGGTTTGCTTTGGATGTGCTGGTTGCATTTGACAAAACCTTTCTATATATGTACGTTTCAATGGGTTCCAGAGACTTTCGTAAAAAAATGCTTTTTTAGTGATAAGGGGGTAGTCCATGCTTTTTTTCGAAAATCGATTGGAAAAAAAAACGTTGAGTTTTAAACGGCAATGCAAAGGCCTGACCGTTATCTGTTCAACAACGTTAACCGCAACCTCTTACGCGCCTTATTTTGGAAGTTATGGCCATATTAAGATTTTTAGTTTTTGGGTTGAAACAAGAAAGATGAACTTTGAACCAAAATTTTTCTGCAACCAGCGCCCACACAATGTTCTAGTTTTCAGCAATGGATAGCTCTCCAAAAACTGATTAAGCGGTTAATAAACCGCAAGGCCTTCCGAGCCTTATTTGTGGAACTGTAGACATCCGAAGTCATGCAAACTTTCAAAACTCAAAAAAATCGATTTTAATGGATTTACTTTGAATTAAGATATCTCCGCAACCAGACCTCATAAAGAGTTCTAGTTTTCAGCTATGGATAGCTCTTGAAAAACTAATTAAGCGTTTTGCCAGCGAAAATGACGTCACAGGTTTATTTGCGGAACAGTAGGCATCCAAAATCATACAAGCATTCATAACTCAAAAAAATAACTTTGAATGCAAATATCTCGAAAATTAGACCTTATAAAAGGGTTTGCTTTGGATGTGCTGGTTGCATTTGACAAAACCTTTCTATATATGTACGTTTCAATGGGTTCCAGAGACTTTCGTAAAAAAATTCTTTTTTAGTGATAAGGGGGTAGTCCATGCTTTTTTTCGAAAATCGATTGGAAAAAAAAAAGTTGAGTTTTGAACGGCAATGCAAAGGCCTGACCGTTATCTGTTCAACAACGTTAACCGCAACCTCTTACGAGCCTTATTTTGGAAGTTATGGCCATATTAAGATTTTAAGTTTTTGGGTTGAAACAAGAAAGATGAACTTTGAGTCAAAATTTTTCTACAACCAGCGCCCACACAATGTTCTAGTTTTCAGCAATGGATAGCTCTCCAAAAACTGATTAAGCGGTTAATAAACCGCAAGGCCTTCCGAGCCTTATTTGTGGAACTGTAGACATCCGAAGTCATGCAAACTTTCAAAACTCAAAAAAATCGATTTTAATGGATTTACTTTGAATTAAGATATCTCCGCAACCAGACCTCATAGAGAGTTCTAGTTTTCAGCTATGGATAGCTCTTGAAAAACTAATTAAGCGTTTTGCCAGCGAAAATGACGTCACAGCCTTATTTGCGGAACAGTAGGCATCCAAAATCATACAAGCATTCATAACTCAAAAAAATAACTTTGAATGCAAATATCTCGAAAATTAGACCTTATAAAAGGGTTTGCTTTGGATGTGCTGGTTGCATTTGACAAAACCTTTCTATATATGTACGTTTCAATGGGTTCCAGAGACTTTCGTAAAAAAATGCTTTTTTAGTGATAAGGGGGTAGCCCATGCTTTTTTTCGAAAATCGATTGGAAAAAAAAACGTTGAGTTTTGAACGGCAATGCAAAGGCCTGACCGTTATCTGTTCAACAACGTTAACCGCAACCTCTTACGCGCCTTATTTTGGAAGTTATGGCCATATTAAGATTTTTAGTTTTTGGGTTGAAACAAGAAAGATGAACTTTGAACCAAAATTTTTCTGCAACCAGCGCCCACACAATGTTCTAGTTTTCAGCAATGGATAGCTCTCCAAAAACTGATTAAGAGGTTAATAAACCGCAAGGCCTTCCGAGCCTTATTTGTGGAACTGTAGACATCCGAAGTCATGCAGACCTCATAGAGAGTTCTAGTTTTCAGCTATGGATAGCTCTTAAAAAACTAATTAATAGTTTTGCCAGCGAAAATGACGTCACAGCCTTATTTGCGGAACAGTAGGCATCCAAAATCATACAAGCATTCATAACTCAAAAAAATAACTTTGAATGCAAATATCTCGAAAATTAGACCTTATAAAAGGGTTTGCTTTGGATGTGCTGGTTGCATTTGACAAAACCTTTCTATATATGTACGTTACAATGGGTTCCAGAGACTTTCGTAAAAAAATGCTTTTTTAGTGATAAGGGGGTAGTCCATGCTGTTTTTCGAAAATCGATTGGAAAGAAAATGCAAAGGCCTGACCGTTATCTGTTCAACAACGTTAACCGCAACCTCTTACGAGCCTTATTTTGGAAGTTATGGCCATATTAAGATTTTTAGTTTTTGGGTTGAAACAAGAAAGATGAACTTTGAGTCAAAATTTTTCTGTAACCAGCGCCCACACAATGTTCTAGTTTTCAGCAATGGATAGCTCTCCAAAAACTGATTAAGCGGTTAATAAACCGCAAGGCCTTACGAGCCTTATTTGTGGAACTGTAGACATCCGAAGTCATGCAAACTTTCAAAACTCAAAAAAATCGATTTTAATGGATTTACTTTGAATTAAGATATCTCCGCAACCAGACCTCATAGAGAGTTCTAGTTTTCAGCTATGGATAGCTCTTGAAAAACTAATTAAGCGTTTTGCCAGCGAAAATGACGTCACAGCCTTATTTGCGGAACAGTAGGCATCCAAAATCATACAAGCATTCATAACTCAAAAAAATAACTTTGAATGCAAATATCTCGAAAATTAGACCTTATAAAAGGGTTTGCTTTGGATGTGCTGGTTGCATTTGACAAAACCTTTCTATATATGTACGTTTCAATGGGTTCCAGAGACTTTCGTAAAAAAATTCTTTTTTAGTGATAAGGGGGTAGTCCATGCTTTTTTTCGAAAATCGATTGGAAAAAAAAAAGTTGAGTTTTGAACGGCAATGCAAAGGCCTTACCGTTATCTGTTCAACAACGTTAACCGCAACCTCTTACGAGCCTTATTTTGGAAGTTATGGCCATATTAAGATTTTTAGTTTTTGGGTTGAAACAAGAAAGATGAACTTTGAGTCAAAATTTTTCTGTAACCAGCGCCCACACAATGTTCTAGTTTTCAGCAGTGGATAGCTCTCCAAAAACTGATTAAGCGGTTAATAAACCGCAAGGCCTTCCGAGCCTTATTTGTGGAACTGTAGACATCCGAAGTCATGCAAACTTTCAAAACTCAAAAAAATCGATTTTAATGGATTTACTTTGAATTAAGATATCTCCGCAACCAGACCTCATAGAGAGTTCTAGTTTTCAGCTATGGATAGCTCTTGAAAAACTAATTAAGCGTTTTGCCAGCGAAAATGACGTCACAGCCTTATTTGCGGAACAGTAGGCATCCAAAATCATACAAGCATTCATAACTCAAAAAAATAACTTTGAATGCAAATATCTCGAAAATTAGACCTTATAAAAGGGTTTGCTTTGGATGTGCTGGTTGCATTTGACAAAACCTTTCTATATATGTACGTTTCAATGGGTTCCAGAGACTTTCGTAAAAAAATGCTTTTTTAGTGATAAGGGGGTAGTCCATGCTTTTTTTCGAAAATCGATTGGAAAAAAAAAAGTTTAGTTTTGAACGGCAATGCAAAGGCCTGACCATTATCTGTTCAACAAAGTTAACCGCAACCTCTTACGCGCCTTATTTTGGAAGTTATGGCCATATTAAGATTTTTAGTTTTTGGGTTGAAACAAGAAAGATGAACTTTGAACCAAAATTTTTCTGCAACCAGCGCCCACACAATGTTCTAGTTTTCAGCAATGGATAGCTCTCCAAAAACTGATTAAGCGGTTAATAAACCGCAAGGCCTTCCGAGCCTTATTTGTGGAACTGTAGACATCCGAAGTCATGCAAACTTTCAAAACTCAAAAAAATCGATTTTAATGGATTTACTTTGAATTAAGATATCTCCGCAACCAGACCTCATAGAGAGTTCTAGTTTTCAGCTATGGATAGCTCTTGAAAAACTAATTAAGCGTTTTGCCAGCGAAAATGACGTCACAGCCTTATTTGCGGAACAGTAGGCATCCAAAATCATACAAGCATTCATAACTCAAAAAAATAACTTTGAATGCAAATATCTCGAAAATTAGACCTTATAAAAGGGTTTGCTTTGGATGTGCTGGTTGCATTTGACAAAACCTTTCTATATATGTACGTTTCAATGGGTTCCAGAGACTTTCGTAAAAAAATGCTTTTTTAGTGATAAGGGGGTAGTCCATGCTTTTTTTCGAAAATCGATTGGAAAAAAAATGCAAAGGCCTGACCGTTATCTGTTCAACAACGTTAACCGCAACCTCTTACGAGCCTTATTTTGGAAGTTATGGCCATATTAAGATTTTTAGTTTTTGGGTTGAAACAAGAAAGATGAACTTTGAGTCAAAATTTTTCTGTAACCAGCGCCCACACAATGTTCTAGTTTTCAGCAATGGATAGCTCTCCAAAAACTGATTAAGCGGTTAATAAACCGCAAGGCCTTCCGAGCCTTATTTGTGGAACTGTAGACATCCGAAGTCATGCAAACTTTCAAAACTCAAAAAAATCGATTTTAATGGATTTACTTTGAATTAAGATATCTCCGCAACCAGACCTCATAGAGAGTTCTAGTTTTCAGCTATGGATAGCTCTTGAAAAACTAATAAAGCGTTTTGCCAGCGAAAATGACGTCACAGCTTTATTTGCGGAACAGTAGGCATCCAAAATCATACAAGCATTCATAACTCAAAAAACTAACTTTGAATGCAAATATCTCGAAAATTAGACCTTATAAAAGGGTTTGCTTTGGATGTGCTGGTTGCATTGACAAAACCTTTCTATATATGTACGTTTCAATGGGTTCCAGAGACTTTCGTAAAAAAATTCTTTTTTAGTGATAAGGGGGTAGTCCATGCTTTTTTTCGAAAATCGATTGGAAAAAAAAAAGTTGAGTTTTGAACGGCAATGCAAAGGCCTGACCGTTATCTGTTCAACAACGTTAACCGCAACCTCTTACGAGCCTTATTTTGGAAGTTATGGCCATATTAAGATTTTTAGTTTTTGGGTTGAAACAAGAAAGATGAACTTTGAGTCAAAATTTTTCTGCAACCAGCGCCCACACAATGTTCTAGTTTTCAGCAATGGATAGCTCTCCAAAAACTGATTAAGCGGTTAATAAAATGCAAGGCCTTCCGAGCCTTATTTGTGGAACTGTAGACATCCGAAGTCATGCAAACTTTCAAAACTCAAAAAAATCGATTTTAATGGATTTACTTTGAATTAAGATATCTCCGCAACCAGACCTCATAGAGAGTTCTAGTTTTGAACGGCAATGCTAATAAAGCGTTTTGCCAGCGAAAATGACGTCACAGCTTTATTTGCGGAACAGTAGGCATCCAAAATCATACAAGCATTCATAACTCAAAAAACTAACTTTGAATGCAAATATCTCGAAAATTAGACCTTATAAAAGGGTTTGCTTTGGATGTGCTGGTTGCATTGACAAAACCTTTCTATATATGTACGTTTCAATGGGTTCCAGAGACTTTCGTAAAAAAATTCTTTTTTAGTGATAAGGGGGTAGTCCATGCTTTTTTTCGAAAATCGATTGGAAAAAAAAAAGTTGAGTTTTGAACGGCAATGCAAAGGCCTGACCGTTATCTGTTCAACAACGTTAACCGCAACCTCTTACGAGCCTTATTTTGGAAGTTATGGCCATATTAAGATTTTTAGTTTTTGGGTTGAAACAAGAAAGATGAACTTTGAGTCAAAATTTTTCTGCAACCAGCGCCCACACAATGTTCTAGTTTTCAGCAATGGATAGCTCTCCAAAAACTGATTAAGCGGTTAATAAAATGCAAGGCCTTCCGAGCCTTATTTGTGGAACTGTAGACATCCGAAGTCATGCAAACTTTCAAAACTCAAAAAAATCGATTTTAATGGATTTACTTTGAATTAAGATATCTCCGCAACCAGACCTCATAGAGAGTTCTAGTTTTGAACGGCAATGCAAAGGCCTGACCGTTATCTGTTCAACAACGTTAACCGCAACCTCTTTCGAGCCTTATTTTGGAAGTTATGGCCATATTAAGATTTTTAGTTTTTGGGTTGAAACAAGAAAGATGAACTTTGAGTCAAAATTTTTCTGCAACCAGCGCCCACACAATGTTCTAGTTTTCAGCAATGGATAGCTCTCCAAAAACTGATTCAGCGGTTAATAAACCGCAAGGCCTTCCGTGCCTTATTTGTGGAACTGTAGACATCCGAAGTCATGCAAACTTTCAAAACTCAAAAAAATCGATTTTAATGGATTTACTTTGAATTAAGATATCTCCGCAACCAGACCTCATAGAGAGTTCTAGTTTTCAGCTATGGATAGCTCTTGAAAAACTAATTAAGCGTTTTGCCAGCGAAAATGACGTCACAGCCTTATTTGCGGAACAGTAGGCATCCAAAATCATACAAGCATTCATAACTCAAAAAAATAACTTTGAATGCAAATATCTCGAAAATTAGACCTTATAAAAGGGTTTGCTTTGGATGTGCTGGTTGCATTTGACAAAACCTTTCTATATATGTACGTTTCAATGGGTTCCAGAGACTTTCGTAAAAAAATGCTTTTTTAGTGATAAGGGGGTAGTCCATGCTGTTTTTCGAAAATCGATTGGAAAAAAAATGCAAAGGCCTGACCGTTATCTGTTCAACAACGTTAACCGCAACCTCTTACGAGCCTTATTTTGGAAGTTATGGCCATATTAAGATTTTTAGTTTTTGGGTTGAAACAAGAAAGATGAACTTTGAGTCAAAATTTTTCTGTAACCAGCGCCCACACAATGTTCTAGTTTTCAGCAATGGATAGCTCTCCAAAAACTGATTAAGCGGTTAATAAACCGCAAGGCCTTACGAGCCTTATTTGTGGAACTGTAGACATCCGAAGTCATGCAAACTTTCAAAACTCAAAAAAATCGATTTTAATGGATTTACTTTGAATTAAGATATCTCCGCAACCAGACCTCATAGAGAGTTATAGTTTTCAGCTATGGATAGCTCTTGAAAAACTTATTAAGCGTTTTGCCAGCGAAAATGACGTCACAGCCTTATTTGCGGAACAGTAGGCATCCAAAATCATACAAGCATTCATAACTCAAAAAAATAACTTTGAATGCAAATATCTCGAAAATTAGACCTTATAAAAGGGTTTGCTTTGGATGTGCTGGTTGCATTTGACAAAACCTTTCTATATATGTACGTTTCAATGGGTTCCAGAGACTTTCGTAAAAAAATTCTTTTTTAGTGATAAGGGGGTAGTCCATGCTTTTTTTCGAAAATCGATTGGAAAAAAAAAAGTTGAGTTTTGAACGGCAATGCAAAGGCCTGACCGTTATCTGTTCAACAACGTTAACCGCAACCTCTTACGAGCCTTATTTTGGAAGTTATGGCCATATTAAGATTTTTAGTTTTTGGGTTGAAACAAGAAAGATGAACTTTGAGTCAAAATTTTTCTGTAACCAGCGCCCACACAATGTTCTAGTTTTCAGCAATGGATAGCTCTCCAAAAACTGATTAAGCGGTTAATAAACCGCAAGGCCTTACGAGCCTTATTTGTGGAACTGTAGACATCCGAAGTCATGCAAACTTTCAAAACTCAAAAAAATCGATTTTAATGGATTTACTTTGAATTAAGATATCTCCGCAACCAGACCTCATAGAGAGTTCTAGTTTTCAGCTATGGATAGCTCTTGAAAAACTTATTAAGCGTTTTGCCAGCGAAAATGACGTCACAGCCTTATTTGCGGAACAGTAGGCATCCAAAATCATACAAGCATTCATAACTCAAAAAAATAACTTTGAATGCAAATATCTCGAAAATTAGACCTTATAAAAGGGTTTGCTTTGGATGTGCTGGTTGCATTTGACAAAACCTTTCTATATATGTACGTTTCAATGGGTTCCAGAGACTTTCGTAAAAAAATTCTTTTTTAGTGATAAGGGGGTAGTCCATGCTTTTTTTCGAAAATCGATTGGAAAAAAAAAAGTTGAGTTTTGAACGGCAATGCAAAGGCCTGACCGTTATCTGTTCAACAACGTTAACCGCAACCTCTTACGAGCCTTATTTTGGAAGTTATGGCCATATTAAGATTTTTAGTTTTTGGGTTGAAACAAGAAAGATGAACTTTGAGTCAAAATTTTTCTGTAACCAGCGCCCACACAATGTTCTAGTTTTCAGCAATGGATAGCTCTCCAAAAACTGATTAAGCGGTTAATAAACCGCAAGGCCTTACGAGCCTTATTTGTGGAACTGTAGACATCCGAAGTCATGCAAACTTTCAAAACTCAAAAAAATCGATTTTAATGGATTTACTTTGAATTAAGATATCTCCGCAACCAGACCTCATAGAGAGTTCTAGTTTTCAGCTATGGATAGCTCTTGAAAAACTAATTAAGCGTTTTGCCAGCGAAAATGACGTCACAGCCTTATTTGCGGAACAGTAGGCATCCAAAATCATACAAGCATTCATAACTCAAAAAAATAACTTTGAATGCAAATATCTCGAAAATTAGACCTTATAAAAGGGTTTGCTTTGGATGTGCTGGTTGCATTTGACAAAACCTTTCTATATATGTACGTTTCAATGGGTTCCAGAGACTTTCGTAAAAAAATTCTTTTTTAGTGATAAGGGGGTAGTCCATGCTTTTTTTCGAAAATCGATTGGAAAAAAAAAAGTTGAGTTTTGAACGGCAATGCAAAGGCCTGACCGTTATCTGTTCAACAACGTTAACCGCAACCTCTTACGAGCCTTATTTTGGAAGTTATGGCCATATTAAGATTTTTAGTTTTTGGGTTGAAACAAGAAAGATGAACTTTGAGTCAAAATTTTTCTGTAACCAGCGCCCACACAATGTTCTAGTTTTCAGCAATGGATAGCTCTCCAAAAACTGATTAAGCGGTTAATAAACCGCAAGGCCTTACGAGCCTTATTTGTGGAACTGTAGACATCCGAAGTCATGCAAACTTTCAAAACTCAAAAAAATCGATTTTAATGGATTTACTTTGAATTAAGATATCTCCGCAACCAGACCTCATAGAGAGTTCTAGTTTTCAGCTATGGATAGCTCTTGAAAAACTAATTAAGCGTTTTGCCAGCGAAAATGACGTCACAGCCTTATTTGCGGAACAGTAGGCATCCAAAATCATACAAGCATTCATAACTCAAAAAAATAACTTTGAATGCAAATATCTCGAAAATTAGACCTTATAAAAGGGTTTGCTTTGGATGTGCTGGTTGCATTTGACAAAACCTTTCTATATATGTACGTTTCAATGGGTTCCAGAGACTTTCGTAAAAAAATTCTTTTTTAGTGATAAGGGGGTAGTCCATGCTTTTTTTCGAAAATCGATTGGAAAAAAAAAAGTTGAGTTTTGAACGGCAATGCAAAGGCCTGACCGTTATCTGTTCAACAACGTTAACCGCAACCTCTTACGAGCCTTATTTTGGAAGTTATGGCCATATTAAGATTTTTAGTTTTTGGGTTGAAACAAGAAAGATGAACTTTGAGTCAAAATTTTTCTGTAACCAGCGCCCACACAATGTTCTAGTTTTCAGCAGTGGATAGCTCTCCAAAAACTGATTAAGCGGTTAATAAACCGCAAGGCCTTCCGAGCCTTATTTGTGGAACTGTAGACATCCGAAGTCATGCAAACTTTCAAAACTCAAAAAAATCGATTTTAATGGATTTACTTTGAATTAAGATATCTCCGCAACCAGACCTCATAGAGAGTTCTAGTTTTCAGCTATGGATAGCTCTTGAAAAACTAATTAAGCGTTTTGCCAGCGAAAATGACGTCACAGCCTTATTTGCGGAACAGTAGGCATCCAAAATCATACAAGCATTCATAACTCAAAAAAATAACTTTGAATGCAAATATCTCGAAAATTAGACCTTATAAAAGGGTTTGCTTTGGATGTGCTGGTTGCATTTGACAAAACCTTTCTATATATGTACGTTTCAATGGGTTCCAGAGACTTTCGTAAAAAAATGCTTTTTTAGTGATAAGGGGGTAGTCCATGCTTTTTTTCGAAAATCGATTGGAAAAAAAAAGTTGAGTTTTGAACGGCAATGCAAAGGTCTGACCGTTATCTGTTCAACAACGTTAACCGCAACCTCTTACGAGCCTTATTTTGGAAGTTATGGCCATATTAAGATTTTTAGTTTTTGGGTTGAAACAAGAAAGATGAACTTTGAACCAAAATTTTTCTGCAACCAGCGCCCACACAATGTTCTAGTTTTCAGCAATGGATAGCTCTCCAAAAACTGATTAAGCGGTTAATAAACCGCAAGGCCTTCCGAGCCTTATTTGTGGAACTGTAGACATCCGAAGTCATGCAAACTTTCAAAACTCAAAAAAATCGATTTTAATGGATTTACTTTGAATTAAGATATCTCCGCAACCAGACCTCATAGAGAGTTCTAGTTTTCAGCTATGGAGAGCTCTTGAAAAACTAATTAAGCGTTTTGCCAGCGAAAATGACGTCACAGCCTTATTTGCGGAACAGTAGGCATCCAAAATCATACAAGCATTCATAACTCAAAAAAATAACTTTGAATGCAAATATCTCGAAAATTAGACCTTATAAAAGGGTTTGCTTTGGATGTGCTGGTTGCATTTGACAAAACCTTTCTATATATGTACGTTTCAATGGGTTCCAGAGACTTTCGTAAAAAAATGCTTTTTTAGTGATAAGGGGGTAGTCCATGCTTTTTTTCGAAAATCGATTGGAAAAAAAAGTTGAGTTTTGAACGGCAATGCAAAGGTCTGACCATTATCTGTTCAACAAAGTTAACCGCAACCTCTTACGCGCCTTATTTTGGAAGTTATGGCCATATTAAGATTTTTAGTTTTTGGGTTGAAACAAGAAAGATGAACTTTGAACCAAAATTTTTCTGCAACCAGCGCCCACACAATGTTCTAGTTTTCAGCAATGGATAGCTCTCCAAAAACTGATTAAGCGGTTAATAAACCGCAAGGCCTTCCGAGCCTTATTTGTGGAACTGTAGACATCCGAAGTCATGCAAACTTTCAAAACTCAAAAAAATCGATTTTAATGGATTTACTTTTAATTAAGATATCTCCGCAACCAGACCTCATAGAGAGTTCTAGTTTTCAGCTATGGATAGCTCTTGAAAAACTAATTAAGCGTTTTGCCAGCGAAAATGACGTCACAGCCTTATTTGCGGAACAGTAGGCATCCAAAATCATACAAGCATTCATAACTCAAAAAAATAACTTTGAATGCAAATATCTCGAAAATTAGACCTTATAAAAGGGTTTGCTTTGGATGTGCTGGTTGCATTTGACAAAACCTTTCTATATATGTACGTTTCAATGGGTTCCAGAGACTTTCGTAAAAAAATGCTTTTTTAGTGATAAGGGGGTAGTCCATGCTTTTTTTCGAAAATCGATTGGAAAAAAAAGTTGAGTTTTGAACGGCAATGCAAAGGTCTGACCGTTATCTGTTCAACAACGTTAACCGCAACCTCTTACGAGCCTTATTTTGGAAGTTATGGCCATATTAAGATTTTTAGTTTTTGGGTTGAAACAAGAAAGATGAACTTTGAACCAAAATTTTTCTGCAACCAGCGCCCACACAATGTTCTAGTTTTCAGCAATGGATAGCTCTCCAAAAACTGATTAAGCGGTTAATAAACCGCAAGGCCTTCCGAGCCTTATTTGTGGAACTGTAGACATCCGAAGTCATGCAAACTTTCAAAACTCAAAAAAATCGATTTTAATGGATTTACTTTGAATTAAGATATCTCCGCAACCAGACCTCATAGAGAGTTCTAGTTTTCAGCTGTGGAGAGCTCTTGAAAAACTAATTGAGCGTTTTGCCAGCGAAAATGACGTCACAGCCTTATTTGCGGAACAGTAGGCATCCAAAATCATACAAGCATTCATAACTCAAAAAAATAACTTTGAATGCAAATATCTCGAAAATTAGACCTTATAAAAGGGTTTGCTTTGGATGTGCTGGTTGCATTTGACAAAACCTTTCTATATATGTACGTTTCAATGGGTTCCAGAGACTTTCGTAAAAAAATGCTTTTTTAGTGATAAGGGGGTAGTCCATGCTTTTTTTCGAAAATCGATTGGAAAAAAAAAGTTGAGTTTTGAACGGCAATGCAAAGGTCTGACCGTTATCTGTTCAACAACGTTAACCGCAACCTCTTACGAGCCTTATTTTGGAAGTTATGGCCATATTAAGATTTTTAGTTTTTGGGTTGAAACAAGAAAGATGAACTTTGAACCAAAATTTTTCTGCAACCAGCGCCCACACAATGTTCTAGTTTTCAGCAATGGATAGCTCTCCAAAAACTGATTAAGCGGTTAATAAACCGCAAGGCCTTCCGAGCCTTATTTGTGGAACTGTAGACATCCGAAGTCATGCAAACTTTCAAAACTCAAAAAAATCGATTTTAATGGATTTACTTTGAATTAAGATATCTCCGCAACCAGACCTCATAGAGAGTTCTAGTTTTCAGCTATGGAGAGCTCTTGAAAAACTAATTAAGCGTTTTGCCAGCGAAAATGACGTCACAGCCTTATTTGCGGAACAGTAGGCATCCAAAATCATACAAGCATTCATAACTCAAAAAAATAACTTTGAATGCAAATATCTCGAAAATTAGACCTTATAAAAGGGTTTGCTTTGGATGTGCTGGTTGCATTTGACAAAACCTTTCTATATATGTACGTTTCAATGGGTTCCAGAGACTTTCGTAAAAAAATGCTTTTTTAGTGATAAGGGGGTAGTCCATGCTTTTTTCGAAAATCGATTGGAAAAAAAAAAGTTGAGTTTTGAACGGCAATGCAAAGGCCTGACCATTATCTGTTCACCAAAGTTAACCGCAACGTCTTACGCGCCTTATTTTGGAAGTTATGGCCATATTAAGATTTTTAGTTTTTGGGTTGAAACAAGAAAGATGAACTTTGAACCAAAATTTTTCTGCAACCAGCGCCCACACAATGTTCTAGTTTTCAGCAATGGATAGCTCTCCAAAAACTGATTAAGCGGTTAATAAACCGCAAGGCTTTCCGAGCCTTATTTGTGGAACTGTAGACATCCGAAGTCATGCAAACTTTCAAAACTCAAAAAAATCGATTTTAATGGATTTACTTTGAATTAAGATATCTCCGCAACCAGACCTCATAGAGAGTTCTAGTTTTCAGCTATGGATAGCTCTTGAAAAACTAATTAAGCGTTTTGCCAGCGAAAATGACGTCACAGCCTTATTTGCGGAACAGTAGGCATCCAAAATCATACAAGCATTCATAACTCAAAAAAATAACTTTGAATGCAAATATCTCGAAAATTAGACCTTATAAAAGGGTTTGCTTTGGATGTGCTGGTTGCATTTGACAAAACCTTTCTATATATGTACGTTTCAATGGGTTCCAGAGACTTCGTAAAAAAATGCTTTTTTAGTGATAAGGGGGTAGTCCATGCTTTTTTTCGAAAATCGATTGGAAAAAAAAGTTGAGTTTTGAACGGCAATGCAAAGGTCTGACCATTATCTGTTCAACAAAGTTAACCGCAACCTCTTACGCGCCTTATTTTGGAAGTTATGGCCATATTAAGATTTTAGTTTTTGGGTTGAAACAAGAAAGATGAACTTTGAACCAAAATTTTTCTGCAACCAGCGCCCACACAATGTTCTAGTTTTCAGCAATGGATAGCTCTCCAAAAACTGATTAAGCGGTTAATAAACCGCAAGGCCTTCCGAGCCTTATTTGTGGAACTGTAGACATCCGAAGTCATGCAAACTTTCAAAACTCAAAAAAATCGATTTTAATGGATTTACTTTTAATTAAGATATCTCCGCAACCAGACCTCATAGAGAGTTCTAGTTTTCAGCTATGGATAGCTCTTGAAAAACTAATTAAGCGTTTTGCCAGCGAAAATGACGTCACAGCCTTATTTGCGGAACAGTAGGCATCCAAAATCATACAAGCATTCATAACTCAAAAAAATAACTTTGAATGCAAATATCTCGAAAATTAGACCTTATAAAAGGGTTTGCTTTGGATGTGCTGGTTGCATTTGACAAAACCTTTCTATATATGTACGTTTCAATGGGTTCCAGAGACTTTCGTAAAAAAATGCTTTTTTAGTGATAAGGGGGTAGTCCATGCTTTTTTTCGAAAATCGATTGGAAAAAAAAGTTGAGTTTTGAACGGCAATGCAAAGGTCTGACCGTTATCTGTTCAACAACGTTAACCGCAACCTCTTACGAGCCTTATTTTGGAAGTTATGGCCATATTAAGATTTTTAGTTTTTGGGTTGAAACAAGAAAGATGAACTTTGAACCAAAATTTTTCTGCAACCAGCGCCCACACAATGTTCTAGTTTTCAGCAATGGATAGCTCTCCAAAAACTGATTAAGCGGTTAATAAACCGCAAGGCCTTCCGAGCCTTATTTGTGGAACTGTAGACATCCGAAGTCATGCAAACTTTCAAAACTCAAAAAAATCGATTTTAATGGATTTACTTTGAATTAAGATATCTCCGCAACCAGACCTCATAGAGAGTTCTAGTTTTCAGCTGTGGAGAGCTCTTGAAAAACTAATTGAGCGTTTTGCCAGCGAAAATGACGTCACAGCCTTATTTGCGGAACAGTAGGCATCCAAAATCATACAAGCATTCATAACTCAAAAAAATAACTTTGAATGCAAATATCTCGAAATTAGACCTTATAAAAGGGTTTGCTTTGGATGTGCTGGTTGCATTTGACAAAACCTTTCTATATATGTACGTTTCAATGGGTTCCAGAGACTTTCGTAAAAAAATGCTTTTTTAGTGATAAGGGGGTAGTCCATGCTTTTTTTCGAAAATCGATTGGAAAAAAAAAGTTGAGTTTTGAACGGCAATGCAAAGGTCTGACCGTTATCTGTTCAACAACGTTAACCGCAACCTCTTACGAGCCTTATTTTGGAAGTTATGGCCATATTAAGATTTTTAGTTTTTGGGTTGAAACAAGAAAGATGAACTTTGAACCAAAATTTTTCTGCAACCAGCGCCCACACAATGTTCTAGTTTTCAGCAATGGATAGCTCTCCAAAAACTGATTAAGCGGTTAATAAACCGCAAGGCCTTCCGAGCCTTATTTGTGGAACTGTAGACATCCGAAGTCATGCAAACTTTCAAAACTCAAAAAAATCGATTTTAATGGATTTACTTTGAATTAAGATATCTCCGCAACCAGACCTCATAGAGAGTTCTAGTTTTCAGCTATGGAGAGCTCTTGAAAAACTAATTAAGCGTTTTGCCAGCGAAAATGACGTCACAGCCTTATTTGCGGAACAGTAGGCATCCAAAATCATACAAGCATTCATAACTCAAAAAAATAACTTTGAATGCAAATATCTCGAAAATTAGACCTTATAAAAGGGTTTGCTTTGGATGTGCTGGTTGCATTTGACAAAACCTTTCTATATATGTACGTTTCAATGGGTTCCAGAGACTTTCGTAAAAAAATGCTTTTTTAGTGATAAGGGGGTAGTCCATGCTTTTTTTCGAAAATCGATTGGAAAAAAAAAAGTTGAGTTTTGAACGGCAATGCAAAGGCCTGACCATTATCTGTTCACCAAACGGCAATGCAAAGGTCTGACCGTTATCTGTTCAACAACGTTAACCGCAACCTCTTACGAGCCTTATTTTGGAAGTTATGGCCATATTAAGATTTTTAGTTTTTGGGTTGAAACAAGAAAGATGAACTTTGAGTCAAAATTTTTCTGCAACCAGCGCCCACACAATGTTCTAGTTTTCAGCAATGGATAGCTCTCCAAAAACTGATTAAGCGGTTAATAAACCGCAAGGCCTTCCGAGCCTTATTTGTGGAACTGTAGACATCCGAAGTCATGCAAACTTTCAAAACTCAAAAAAATCGATTTTAATGGATTTACTTTGAATTAAGATATCTCCGCAACCAGACCTCATAGAGAGTTCTAGTTTTCAGCTATGGATAGCTCTTGAAAAATTAATTAAGCGTTTTGCCAGCGAAAATGACGTCACAGCCTTATTTGCGGAACAGTAGGCATCCAAAATCATACAAGCATTCATAACTCAAAAAAATAACTTTGAATGCAAATATCTCGAAAATTAGACCTTATAAAAGGGTTTGCTTTGGATGTGCTGGTTGCATTTGACAAAACCCTTCTATATATGTACGTTTCAATGGGTTCCAGAGACTTTCGTAAAAAAATGCTTTTTTAGTGATAAGGGGGTAGTCCATGCTTTTTTTCGAAAATCGATTGGAAAAAAAAAAGTTGAGTTTTGAACGGCAATGCAAAGGCCTGACCATTATCTGTTCAACAAAGTTAACCGCAACCTCTTACGCGCCTTATTTTGGAAGTTATGGCCATATTAAGATTTTTAGTTTTTGGGTTGAAACAAGAAAGATGAACTTTGAACCAAAATTTTTCTGCAACCAGCGCCCACACAATGTTCTAGTTTTCAGCAATGGATAGCTCTCCAAAAACTGATTAAGCGGTTAATAAACCGCAAGGCCTTCCGAGCCTTATTTGTGGAACTGTAGACATCCGAAGTCATGCAAACTTTCAAAACTCAAAAAAATCGATTTTAATGGATTTACTTTGAATTAAGATATCTCCGCAACCAGACCTCATAGAGAGTTCTAGTTTTCAGCTATGGATAGCTCTTGAAAAACTAGTTAAGCGTTTTGCCAGCGAAAATGACGTCACAGCCTTATTTGCGGAACAGTAGGCATCCAAAATCATACAAGCATTCATAACTCAAAAAAATAACTTTGAATGCAAATATCTCGAAAATTAGACCTTATAAAAGGGTTTGCTTTGGATGTGCTGGTTGCATTTGACAAAACCTTTCTATATATGTACGTTTCAATGGGTTCCAGAGACTTTCGTAAAAAAATGCTTTTTTAGTGATAAGGGGGTAGTCCATGCTTTTTTTCGAAAATCGATTGGAAAAAAAAAGTTGAGTTTTGAACGGCAATGCAAAGGTCTGACCGTTATCTGTTCAACAACGTTAACTGCAACCTCTTACGCGCCTTATTTTGGAAGTTATGGCCATATTAAGATTTTTAGTTTTTGGGTTGAAACAAGAAAGATGAACTTTGAACCAAAATTTTTCTGCAACCAGCGCCCACACAATGTTCTAGTTTTCAGCAATGGATAGCTCTCCAAAAACTGATTAAGCGGTTAATAAACCGCAAGGCCTTCCGAGCCTTATTTGTGGAACTGTAGACATCCGAAGTCATGCAAACTTTCAAAACTCAAAAAAATCGATTTTAATGGATTTACTTTGAATTAAGATATCTCCGCAACCAGACCTCATAGAGAGTTCTAGTTTTCAGCTATGGATAGCTCTTGAAAAACTAATTAAGCGTTTTGCCAGCGAAAATGACGTCACAGCCTTATTTGCGGAACAGTAGGCATCCAAAATCATACAAGCATTCATAACTCAAAAAAATAACTTTGAATGCAAATATCTCGAAAATTAGACCTTATAAAAGGGTTTGCTTTGGATGTGCTGGTTGCATTTGACAAAACCTTTCTATATATGTACGTTTCAATGGGTTCCAGAGACTTTCGTAAAAAAATGCTTTTTTAGTGATAAGGGGGTAGTCCATGCTTTTTTTCGAAAATCGATTGGAAAAAAAAAGTTGAGTTTTGAACGGCAATGCAAAGGTCTGACCGTTATCTGTTCAACAACGTTAACCGCAACCTCTTACGAGCCTTATTTTGGAAGTTATGGCCATATTAAGATTTTTAGTTTTTGGGTTGAAACAAGAAAGATGAACTTTGAGTCAAAATTTTTCTGCAACCAGCGCCCACACAATGTTCTAGTTTTCAGCAATGGATAGCTCTCCAAAAACTGATTAAGCGGTTAATAAACCGCAAGGCCTTCCGAGCCTTATTTGTGGAACTGTAGACATCCGAAGTCATGCAAACTTTCAAAACTCAAAAAAATCGATTTTAATGGATTTACTTTGAATTAAGATATCTCCGCAACCAGACCTCATAGAGAGTTCTAGTTTTCAGCTATGGATAGCTCTTGAAAAACTAATTAAGCGTTTTGCCAGCGAAAATGACGTCACAGCCTTATTTGCGGAACAGTAGGCATCCAAAATCATACAAGCATACATAACTCAAAAAAATAACTTTGAATGCAAATATCTCGAAAATTAGACCTTATAAAAGGGTTTGCTTTGGATGTGCTGGTTGCATTTGACAAAACCTTTCTATATATGTACGTTTCAATGGGTTCCAGAGACTTTCGTAAAAAAATACTTTTTTAGTGATAAGGGGGTAGTCCATGCTTTTTTTCGAAAATCGATTGGAAAAAAAAAAGTTGAGTTTTGAACGGCAATGCAAAGGTCTGACCGTTATCTGTTCAACAACGTTAACCGCAACCTCTTACGAGCCTTATTTTGGAAGTTATGGCCATATTAAGATTTTTAGTTTTTGGGTTGAAACAAGAAAGATGAACTTTGAGTCAAAATTTTTCTGCAACCAGCGCCCACACAATGTTCTAGTTTTCAGCAATGGATAGCTCTCCAAAAACTGATTAAGCGGTTAATAAACCGCAAGGCCTTCCGAGCCTTATTTGTGGAACTGTAGACATCCGAAGTCATGCAAACTTTCAAAACTCAAAAAAATCGATTTTAATGGATTTACTTTGAATTAAGATATCTCCGCAACCAGACCTCATAGAGAGTTCTAGTTTTCAGCTATGGATAGCTCTTGAAAAATTAATTAAGCGTTTTGCCAGCGAAAATGACGTCACAGCCTTATTTGCGGAACAGTAGGCATCCAAAATCATACAAGCATTCATAACTCAAAAAAATAACTTTGAATGCAAATATCTCGAAAATTAGACCTTATAAAAGGGTTTGCTTTGGATGTGCTGGTTGCATTTGACAAAACCCTTCTATATATGTACGTTTCAATGGGTTCCAGAGACTTTCGTAAAAAAATGCTTTTTTAGTGATAAGGGGGTAGTCCATGCTTTTTTTCGAAAATCGATTGGAAAAAAAAAAGTTGAGTTTTGAACGGCAATGCAAAGGCCTGACCATTATCTGTTCAACAAAGTTAACCGCAACCTCTTACGCGCCTTATTTTGGAAGTTATGGCCATATTAAGATTTTTAGTTTTTGGGTTGAAACAAGAAAGATGAACTTTGAACCAAAATTTTTCTGCAACCAGCGCGCACACAATGTTCTAGTTTTCAGCAATGGATAGCTCTCCAAAAACTGATTAAGCGGTTAATAAACCGCAAGGCCTTCCGAGCCTTATTTGTGGAACTGTAGACATCCGAAGTCATGCAAACTTTCAAAACTCGAAAAAATCGATTTTAATGGATTTACTTTGAATTAAGATATCTCCGCAACCAGACCTCATAGAGAGTTCTAGTTTTCAGCTATGGATAGCTCTTGAAAAACTAATTAAGCGTTTTGCCAGCGAAAATGACGTCACAGCCTTATTTGCGGAACAGTAGGCATCCAAAATCATACAAGCATTCATAACTCAAAAAAATAACTTTGAATGCAAATATCTCGAAAATTAGACCTTATAAAAGGGTTTGCTTTGGATGTGCTGGTTGCATTTGACAAAACCTTTCTATATATGTACGTTTCAATGGGTTCCAGAGACTTTCGTAAAAAAATGCTTTTTTAGTGATAAGGGGGTAGTCCATGCTTTTTTTCGAAAATCGATTGGAAAAAAAATGCAAAGGCCTGACCGTTATCTGTTCAACAACGTTAACCGCAACCTCTTACGAGCCTTATTTTGGAAGTTATGGCCATATTAAGATTTTTAGTTTTTGGGTTGAAACAAGAAAGATGAACTTTGAACCAAAATTTTTCTGCAACCAGCGCCCACACAATGTTCTAGTTTTCAGCAATGGATAGCTCTCCAAAAACTGATTAAGCGGTTAATAAACCGCAAGGCCTTCCGAGCCTTATTTGTGGAACTGTAGACATCCGAAGTCATGCAAACTTTCAAAACTCAAAAAAATCGATTTTAATGGATTTACTTTGAATTAAGATATCTCCGCAACCAGACCTCATAGAGAGTTCTAGTTTTCAGCTATGGATAGTTCTTGAAAAACTAATTAAGCGTTTTGCCAGCGAAAATGACGTCACAGCCTTATTTGCGGAACAGTAGGCATCCAAAATCATACAAGCATTCATAACTCAAAAAAATAACTTTGAATGCAAATATCTCGTAAATTAGACCTTATAAAAGGGTTTGCTTTGGATGTGCTGGTTGCATTTGACAAAACCTTTCTATATATGTACGTTTAAATGGGTTCCAGAGACTTTCGTAAAAAAATGCTTTTTTAGTGATAAGGGGGTAGTCCATGCTTTTTTTCGAAAATCGATTGGAAAAAAAAAGTTGAGTTTTGAACGGCAATGCAAAGGTCTGACCGTTATCTGTTCAACAACGTTAACCGCAACCTCTTACGAGCCTTATTTTGGAAGTTATGGCCATATTAAGATTTTTAGTTTTTGGGTTGAAACAAGAAAGATGAACTTTGAACCAAAATTTTTCTGCAACCAGCGCGCACACAATGTTCTAGTTTTCAGCAATGGATAGCTCTCCAAAAACTGATTAAGCGGTTAATAAACCGCAAGGCCTTCCGAGCCTTATTTGTGGAACTGTAGACATCCGAAGTCATGCAAACTTTCAAAACTCGAAAAAATCGATTTTAATGGATTTACTTTGAATTAAGATATCTCCGCAACCAGACCTCATAGAGAGTTCTAGTTTTCAGCTATGGATAGCTCTTGAAAAACTAATTAAGCGTTTTGCCAGCGAAAATGACGTCACAGCCTTATTTGCGGAACAGTAGGCATCCAAAATCATACAAGCATTCATAACTCAAAAAAATAACTTTGAATGCAAATATCTCGAAAATTAGACCTTATAAAAGGGTTTGCTTTGGATGTGCTGGTTGCATTTGACAAAACCTTTCTATATATGTACGTTTCAATGGGTTCCAGAGACTTTCGTAAAAAAATGCTTTTTTAGTGATAAGGGGGTAGTCCATGCTTTTTTTCGAAAATCGATTGGAAAAAAAGTGCAAAGGCCTGACCGTTATCTGTTCAACAACGTTAACCGCAACCTCTTACGAGCCTTATTTTGGAAGTTATGGCCATATTAAGATTTTTAGTTTTTGGGTTGAAACAAGAAAGATGAACTTTGAACCAAAATTTTTCTGCAACCAGCGCCCACACAATGTTCTAGTTTTCAGCAATGGATAGCTCTCCAAAAACTGATTAAGCGGTTAATAAACCGCAAGGCCTTCCGAGCCTTATTTGTGGAACTGTAGACATCCGAAGTCATGCAAACTTTCAAAACTCAAAAAAATCGATTTTAATGGATTTACTTTGAATTAAGATATCTCCGCAACCAGACCTCATAGAGAGTTCTAGTTTTCAGCTATGGATAGTTCTTGAAAAACTAATTAAGCGTTTTGCCAGCGAAAATGACGTCACAGCCTTATTTGCGGAACAGTAGGCATCCAAAATCATACAAGCATTCATAACTCAAAAAAATAACTTTGAATGCAAATATCTCGTAAATTAGACCTTATAAAAGGGTTTGCTTTGGATGTGCTGGTTGCATTTGACAAAACCTTTCTATATATGTACGTTTCAATGGGTTCCAGAGACTTTCGTAAAAAAATGCTTTTTTAGTGATAAGGGGGTAGTCCATGCTTTTTTTCGAAAATCGATTGGAAAAAAAAAAAGTTAAGTTTTGAACGGCAATGCAAAGGCCTGACCGTTATCTGTTCAACAACGTTAACCGCAACCTCTTACGAGCCTTATTTTGGAAATTATGGCCATATTAAGATTTTTAGTTTTTGGGTTGAAACAAGAAAGATGAACTTTGAGTCAAAATTTTTCTGCAACCAGCGCCCACACAATGTTCTAGTTTTCAGCAATGGATAGCTCTCCAAAAACTGATTAAGCGGTTAATAAACCGTAAGGACTTCCGAGCCTTATTTGTGGAACTGTAGACATCCGAAGTCATGCAAACTTTCAAAACTCAAACAAATCGATTTTAATGGATTTACTTTGAATTAAGATATCCCTGCAACCAGACCTCATAGAGAGTTCTAGTTTTCAGCTATGGATAGCTCTTGAAAAACTAATTAAGCGTTTTGCCAGCGAAAATGACGTCACAGCCTTATTTGCGGAACAGTAGGCATCCAAAATCATACAAGCATTCATAACTCAAAAAAATAACTTTGAATGCAAATATCTCGAAAATTAGACCTTATAAAAGGGTTTGCTTTCGATGTGCTGGTTGCATTTGACAAAACCTTTCTATATATGTACGTTTCAATGGGTTCCAGAGACTTTCGTAAAAAAATGCTTTTTTAGTGATAAGGGGGTAGTCCATGCTTTTTTTCGAAAATCGATTGGAAAAAAAAAGTTGAGTTTTGAACGGCAATGCAAAGGTCTGACCGTTATCTGTTCAACAACGTTAACCGCAACCTCTTACGAGCCTTATTTTGGAAGTTATGGCCATATTAAGATTTTTAGTTTTTGGGTTGAAACAAGAAAGATGAACTTTGAACCAAAATTTTTCTGCAACCAGCGCCCACACAATGTTCTAGTTTTCAGCAATGGATAGCTCTCCAAAAACTGATTAAGCGGTTAATAAACCGCAAGGCCTTCCGAGCCTTATTTGTGGAACTGTAGACATCCGAAGTCATGCAAACTTTCAAAACTCAAAAAAATCGATTTTAATGGATTTACTTTGAATTAAGATATCTCCGCAACCAGACCTCATAGAGAGTTCTAGTTTTCAGCTATGGATAGCTCTTGAAAAACTAATTAAGCGTTTTGCCAGCGAAAATGACGTCACAGCCTTATTTGCGGAACAGTAGGCATCCAAAATCATACAAGCATTCATAACTCAAAAAAATAACTTTGAATGCAAATATCTCGAAAATTAGACCTTATAAAAGGGTTTGCTTTGGATGTGCTGGTTGCATTTGACAAAACCTTTCTATATATGTACGTTTCAATGGGTTCCAGAGACTTTCGTAAAAAAATGCTTTTTTAGTGATAAGGGGGTAGTCCATGCTTTTTTTCGAAAATCGATTGGAAAAAAAAAAGTTGAGTTTTGAACGGCAATGCAAAGGTCTGACCGTTATCTGTTCAACAACGTTAACCGCAACCTCTTACGAGCCTTATTTTGGAAGTTATGGCCATATTAAGATTTTTAGTTTTTGGGTTGAAACAAGAAAGATGAACTTTGAGTCAAAATTTTTCTGCAACCAGCGCCCACACAATGTTCTAGTTTTCAGCAATGGATAGCTCTCCAAAAACTGATTAAGCGGTTAATAAACCGCAAGGCCTTCCGAGCCTTATTTGTGGAACTGTAGACATCCGAAGTCATGCAAACTTTCAAAACTCAAAAAAATCGATTTTAATGGATTTACTTTGAATTAAGATATCTCCGCAACCAGACCTCATAGAGAGTTCTAGTTTTCAGCTATGGATAGCTCTTGAAAAACTAATTAAGCGTTTTGCCAGCGAAAATGACGTCACAGCCTTATTTGCGGAACAGTAGGCATCCAAAATCATACAAGCATTCATAACTCAAAAAAATAACTTTGAATGCAAATATCTCGTAAATTAGACCTTATAAAAGGGTTTGCTTTGGATGTGCTGGTTGCATTTGACAAAACCTTTCTATATATGTACGTTTCAATGGGTTCCAGAGACTTTCGTAAAAAAATGCTTTTTTAGTGATAAGGGGGTAGTCCATGCTTTTTTTCGAAAATCGATTGGAAAAAAAAAGTTGAGTTTTGAACGGCAATGCAAAGGCCTGACCGTTAGCTGTTCAACAACGTTAACCGCAACCTCTTACGAGCCTTATTTTGGAAGTTATGGCCATATTAAGATTTTTAGTTTTTGGGTTGAAACAAGAAAGATGAACTTTGAGTCAAAATTTTTCTGCAACCAGCGCCCACACAATGTTCTAGTTTTCAGCAATGGATAGCTCTTCAAAAACTGATTAAGCGGTTAATAAACCGCAAGGCCTTCCGAGCCTTATTTGTGGAACTGTAGACATCCGAAGTCATGCAAACTTTCAAAACTCAAAAAAATCGATTTTAATGGATTTACTTTGAATTAAGATATCTCCGCAACCAGACCTCATAGAGAGTTATAGTTTTCAGCTATGGATAGCTCTTGAAAAACTAATTAAGCGTTTTGCCAGCGAAAATGACGTCACAGCCTTATTTGCGGAACAGTAGGCATCCAAAATCATACAAGCATTCATAACTCAAAAAAATAACTTTGAATGCAAATATCTCGAAAATTAGACCTTATAAAAGGGTTTGCTTTGGATGTGCTGGTTGCATTTGACAAAACCTTTCTATATATGTACGTTTCAATGGGTTCCAGAGACTTTCGTAAAAAAATGCTTTTTTAGTGATAAGGGGGTAGTCCATGCTTTTTTTCGAAAATCGATTGGAAAAAAAAAAGTTGAGTTTTGAACGGCAATGCAAAGGTCTGACCGTTATCTGTTCAACAACGTTAACCGCAACCTCTTACGAGCCTTATTTTGGAAGTTATGGCCATATTAAGATTTTTAGTTTTTGGGTTGAAACAAGAAAGATGAACTTTGAGTCAAAATTTTTCTGCAACCAGCGCCCACACAATGTTCTAGTTTTCAGCAATGGATAGCTCTCCAAAAACTGATTAAGCGGTTAATAAACCGCAAGGCCTTCCGAGCCTTATTTGTGGAACTGTAGACATCCGAAGTCATGCAAACTTTCAAAACTCAAAAAAATCGATTTTAATGGATTTACTTTGAATTAAGATATCTCCGCAACCAGACCTCATAGAGAGTTCTAGTTTTCAGCTATGGATAGCTCTTGAAAAATTAATTAAGCGTTTTGCCAGCGAAAATGACGTCACAGCCTTATTTGCGGAACAGTAGGCATCCAAAATCATACAAGCATTCATAACTCAAAAAAATAACTTTGAATGCAAATATCTCGAAAATTAGACCTTATAAAAGGGTTTGCTTTGGATGTGCTGGTTGCATTTGACAAAACCCTTCTATATATGTACGTTTCAATGGGTTCCAGAGACTTTCGTAAAAAAATGCTTTTTTAGTGATAAGGGGGTAGTCCATGCTTTTTTTCGAAAATCGATTGGAAAAAAAAAGTTGAGTTTTGAACGGCAATGCAAAGGCCTGACCATTATCTGTTCAACAAAGTTAACCGCAACCTCTTACGCGCCTTATTTTGGAAGTTATGGCCATATTAAGATTTTTAGTTTTTGGGTTGAAACAAGAAAGATGAACTTTGAACCAAAATTTTTCTGCAACCAGCGCCCACACAATGTTCTAGTTTTCAGCAATGGATAGCTCTCCAAAAACTGATTAAGCGGTTAATAAACCGCAAGGCCTTCCGAGCCTTATTTGTGGAACTGTAGACATCCGAAGTCATGCAAACTTTCAAAACTCAAAAAAATCGATTTTAATGGATTTACTTTGAATTAAGATATCTCCGCAACCAGACCTCATAGAGAGTTCTAGTTTTCAGCTATGGATAGCTCTTGAAAAACTAATTAAGCGTTTTGCCAGCGAAAATGACGTCACAGCCTTATTTGCGGAACAGTAGGCATCCAAAATCATACAAGCATTCATAACTCAAAAAAATAACTTTGAATGCAAATATCTCGAAAATTAGACCTTATAAAAGGGTTTGCTTTGGATGTGCTGGTTGCATTTGACAAAACCTTTCTATATATGTACGTTTCAATGGGTTCCAGAGACTTTCGTAAAAAAATGCTTTTTTAGTGATAAGGGGGTAGTCCATGCTTTTTTTCGAAAATCGATTGGAAAAAAAAAGTTGAGTTTTGAACGGCAATGCAAAGGTCTGACCGTTATCTGTTCAACAACGTTAACTGCAACCTCTTACGCGCCTTATTTTGGAAGTTATGGCCATATTAAGATTTTTAGTTTTTGGGTTGAAACAAGAAAGATGAACTTTGAACCAAAATTTTTCTGCAACCAGCGCCCACACAATGTTCTAGTTTTCAGCAATGGATAGCTCTCCAAAAACTGATTAAGCGGTTAATAAACCGCAAGGCCTTCCGAGCCTTATTTGTGGAACTGTAGACATCCGAAGTCATGCAAACTTTCAAAACTCAAAAAAATCGATTTTAATGGATTTACTTTGAATTAAGATATCTCCGCAACCAGACCTCATAGAGAGTTCTAGTTTTCAGCTATGGATAGCTCTTGAAAAACTAATTAAGCGTTTTGCCAGCGAAAATGACGTCACAGCCTTATTTGCGGAACAGTAGGCATCCAAAATCATACAAGCATTCATAACTCAAAAAAATAACTTTGAATGCAAATATCTCGAAAATTAGACCTTATAAAAGGGTTTGCTTTGGATGTGCTGGTTGCATTTGACAAAACCTTTCTATATATGTACGTTTCAATGGGTTCCAGAGACTTTCGTAAAAAAATGCTTTTTTAGTGATAAGGGGGTAGTCCATGCTTTTTTTCGAAAATCGATTGGAAAAAAAAAGTTGAGTTTTGAACGGCAATGCAAAGGTCTGACCGTTATCTGTTCAACAACGTTAACCGCAACCTCTTACGAGCCTTATTTTGGAAGTTATGGCCATATTAAGATTTTTAGTTTTTGGGTTGAAACAAGAAAGATGAACTTTGAGTCAAAATTTTTCTGCAACCAGCGCCCACACAATGTTCTAGTTTTCAGCAATGGATAGCTCTCCAAAAACTGATTAAGCGGTTAATAAACCGCAAGGCCTTCCGAGCCTTATTTGTGGAACTGTAGACATCCGAAGTCATGCAAACTTTCAAAACTCAAAAAAATCGATTTTAATGGATTTACTTTGAATTAAGATATCTCCGCAACCAGACCTCATAGAGAGTTCTAGTTTTCAGCTATGGATAGCTCTTGAAAAACTAATTAAGCGTTTTGCCAGCGAAAATGACGTCACAGCCTTATTTGCGGAACAGTAGGCATCCAAAATCATACAAGCATTCATAACTCAAAAAAATAACTTTGAATGCAAATATCTCGAAAATTAGACCTTATAAAAGGGTTTGCTTTGGATGTGCTGGTTGCATTTGACAAAACCTTTCTATATATGTACGTTTCAATGGGTTCCAGAGACTTTCGTAAAAAAATGCTTTTTTAGTGATAAGGGGGTAGTCCATGCTTTTTTTCGAAAATCGATTGGAAAAAAAAAGTTGAGTTTTGAACGGCAATGCAAAGGTCTGACCGTTATCTGTTCAACAACGTTAACCGCAACCTCTTACGAGCCTTATTTTGGAAGTTATGGCCATATTAAGATTTTTAGTTTTTGGGTTGAAACAAGAAAGATGAACTTTGAGTCAAAATTTTTCTGCAACCAGCGCCCACACAATGTTCTAGTTTTCAGCAATGGATAGCTCTCCAAAAACTGATTAAGCGGTTAATAAACCGCAAGGCCTTCCGAGCCTTATTTGTGGAACTGTAGACATCCGAAGTCATGCAAACTTTCAAAACTCAAAAAAATCGATTTTAATGGATTTACTTTGAATTAAGATATCTCCGCAACCAGACCTCATAGAGAGTTCTAGTTTTCAGCTATGGATAGCTCTTGAAAAACTAATTAAGCGTTTTGCCAGCGAAAATGACGTCACAGCCTTATTTGCGGAACAGTAGGCATCCAAAATCATACAAGCATTCATAACTCAAAAAAATAACTTTGAATGCAAATATCTCGAAAATTAGACCTTATAAAAGGGTTTGCTTTGGATGTGCTGGTTGCATTTGACAAAACCTTTCTATATATGTACGTTTCAATGGGTTCCAGAGACTTTCGTAAAAAAATGCTTTTTTAGTGATAAGGGGGTAGTCCATGCTTTTTTTCGAAAATCGATTGGAAAAAAAAAAGTTGAGTTTTGAACGGCAATGCAAAGGTCTGACCGTTATCTGTTCAACAACGTTAACCGCAACCTCTTACGAGCCTTATTTTGGAAGTTATGGCCATATTAAGATTTTTAGTTTTTGGGTTGAAACAAGAAAGATGAACTTTGAGTCAAAATTTTTCTGCAACCATAGCCCACACAATGTTCTAGTTTTCAGCAATGGATAGCTCTCCAAAAACTGATTAAGCGGTTAATAAACCGCAAGGCCTTCCGAGCCTTATTTGTGGAACTGTAGACATCCGAAGTCATGCAAACTTTCAAAACTCAAAAAAATCGATTTTAATGGATTTACTTTGAATTAAGATATCTCCGCAACCAGACCTCATAGAGAGTTCTAGTTTTCAGCTATGGATAGCTCTTGAAAAATTAATTAAGCGTTTTGCCAGCGAAAATGACGTCACAGCCTTATTTGCGGAACAGTAGGCATCCAAAATCATACAAGCATTCATAACTCAAAAAAATAACTTTGAATGCAAATATCTCGAAAATTAGACCTTATAAAAGGGTTTGCTTTGGATGTGCTGGTTGCATTTGACAAAACCCTTCTATATATGTACGTTTCAATGGGTTCCAGAGACTTTCGTAAAAAAATGCTTTTTTAGTGATAAGGGGGTAGTCCATGCTTTTTTTCGAAAATCGATTGGAAAAAAAAAAGTTGAGTTTTGAACGGCAATGCAAAGGCCTGACCATTATCTGTTCAACAAAGTTAACCGCAACCTCTTACGCGCCTTATTTTGGAAGTTATGGCCATATTAAGATTTTTAGTTTTTGGGTTGAAACAAGAAAGATGAACTTTGAACCAAAATTTTTCTGCAACCAGCGCGCACACAATGTTCTAGTTTTCAGCAATGGATAGCTCTCCAAAAACTGATTAAGCGGTTAATAAACCGCAAGGCCTTCCGAGCCTTATTTGTGGAACTGTAGACATCCGAAGTCATGCAAACTTTCAAAACTCGAAAAAATCGATTTTAATGGATTTACTTTGAATTAAGATATCTCCGCAACCAGACCTCATAGAGAGTTCTAGTTTTCAGCTATGGATAGCTCTTGAAAAACTAATTAAGCGTTTTGCCAGCGAAAATGACGTCACAGCCTTATTTGCGGAACAGTAGGCATCCAAAATCATACAAGCATTCATAACTCAAAAAAATAACTTTGAATGCAAATATCTCGAAAATTAGACCTTATAAAAGGGTTTGCTTTGGATGTGCTGGTTGCATTTGACAAAACCTTTCTATATATGTACGTTTCAATGGGTTCCAGAGACTTTCGTAAAAAAATGCTTTTTTAGTGATAAGGGGGTAGTCCATGCTTTTTTTCGAAAATCGATTGGAAAAAAAATGCAAAGGCCTGACCGTTATCTGTTCAACAACGTTAACCGCAACCTCTTACGAGCCTTATTTTGGAAGTTATGGCCATATTAAGATTTTTAGTTTTTGGGTTGAAACAAGAAAGATGAACTTTGAACCAAAATTTTTCTGCAACCAGCGCCCACACAATGTTCTAGTTTTCAGCAATGGATAGCTCTCCAAAAACTGATTAAGCGGTTAATAAACCGCAAGGCCTTCCGAGCCTTATTTGTGGAACTGTAGACATCCGAAGTCATGCAAACTTTCAAAACTCAAAAAAATCGATTTTAATGGATTTACTTTGAATTAAGATATCTCCGCAACCAGACCTCATAGAGAGTTCTAGTTTTCAGCTATGGATAGTTCTTGAAAAACTAATTAAGCGTTTTGCCAGCGAAAATGACGTCACAGCCTTATTTGCGGAACAGTAGGCATCCAAAATCATACAAGCATTCATAACTCAAAAAAATAACTTTGAATGCAAATATCTCGTAAATTAGACCTTATAAAAGGGTTTGCTTTGGATGTGCTGGTTGCATTTGACAAAACCTTTCTATATATGTACGTTTCAATGGGTTCCAGAGACTTTCGTAAAAAAATGCTTTTTTAGTGATAAGGGGGTAGTCCATGCTTTTTTTCGAAAATCGATTGGAAAAAAAAAGTTGAGTTTTGAACGGCAATGCAAAGGTCTGACCGTTATCTGTTCAACAACGTTAACCGCAACCTCTTACGAGCCTTATTTTGGAAGTTATGGCCATATTAAGATTTTTAGTTTTTGGGTTGAAACAAGAAAGATGAACTTTGAGTCAAAATTTTTCTGCAACCAGCGCCCACACAATGTTCTAGTTTTCAGCAATGGATAGCTCTCCAAAAACTGATTAAGCGGTTAATAAACCGCAAGGCCTTCCGAGCCTTATTTGTGGAACTGTAGACATCCGAAGTCATGCAAACTTTCAAAACTCAAAAAAATCGATTTTAATGGATTTACTTTGAATTAAGATATCTCCGCAACCAGACCTCATAGAGAGTTCTAGTTTTCAGCTATGGATAGCTCTTGAAAAACTAATTAAGCGTTTTGCCAGCGAAAATGACGTCACAGCCTTATTTGCGGAACAGTAGGCATCCAAAATCATACAAGCATTCATAACTCAAAAAAATAACTTTGAATGCAAATATCTCGAAAATTAGACCTTATAAAAGGGTTTGCTTTGGATGTGCTGGTTGCATTTGACAAAACCTTTCTATATATGTACGTTTCAATGGGTTCCAGAGACTTTCGTAAAAAAATGCTTTTTTAGTGATAAGGGGGTAGTCCATGCTTTTTTTCGAAAATCGATTGGAAAAAAAAAAGTTGAGTTTTGAACGGCAATGCAAAGGTCTGACCGTTATCTGTTCAACAACGTTAACCGCAACCTCTTACGAGCCTTATTTTGGAAGTTATGGCCATATTAAGATTTTTAGTTTTTGGGTTGAAACAAGAAAGATGAACTTTGAGTCAAAATTTTTCTGCAACCATAGCCCACACAATGTTCTAGTTTTCAGCAATGGATAGCTCTCCAAAAACTGATTAAGCGGTTAATAAACCGCAAGGCCTTCCGAGCCTTATTTGTGGAACTGTAGACATCCGAAGTCATGCAAACTTTCAAAACTCAAAAAAATCGATTTTAATGGATTTACTTTGAATTAAGATATCTCCGCAACCAGACCTCATAGAGAGTTCTAGTTTTCAGCTATGGATAGCTCTTGAAAAATTAATTAAGCGTTTTGCCAGCGAAAATGACGTCACAGCCTTATTTGCGGAACAGTAGGCATCCAAAATCATACAAGCATTCATAACTCAAAAAAATAACTTTGAATGCAAATATCTCGAAAATTAGACCTTATAAAAGGGTTTGCTTTGGATGTGCTGGTTGCATTTGACAAAACCCTTCTATATATGTACGTTTCAATGGGTTCCAGAGACTTTCGTAAAAAAATGCTTTTTTAGTGATAAGGGGGTAGTCCATGCTTTTTTTCGAAAATCGATTGGAAAAAAAAAAGTTGAGTTTTGAACGGCAATGCAAAGGCCTGACCATTATCTGTTCAACAAAGTTAACCGCAACCTCTTACGCGCCTTATTTTGGAAGTTATGGCCATATTAAGATTTTTAGTTTTTGGGTTGAAACAAGAAAGATGAACTTTGAACCAAAATTTTTCTGCAACCAGCGCGCACACAATGTTCTAGTTTTCAGCAATGGATAGCTCTCCAAAAACTGATTAAGCGGTTAATAAACCGCAAGGCCTTCCGAGCCTTATTTGTGGAACTGTAGACATCCGAAGTCATGCAAACTTTCAAAACTCGAAAAAATCGATTTTAATGGATTTACTTTGAATTAAGATATCTCCGCAACCAGACCTCATAGAGAGTTCTAGTTTTCAGCTATGGATAGCTCTTGAAAAACTAATTAAGCGTTTTGCCAGCGAAAATGACGTCACAGCCTTATTTGCGGAACAGTAGGCATCCAAAATCATACAAGCATTCATAACTCAAAAAAATAACTTTGAATGCAAATATCTCGAAAATTAGACCTTATAAAAGGGTTTGCTTTGGATGTGCTGGTTGCATTTGACAAAACCTTTCTATATATGTACGTTTCAATGGGTTCCAGAGACTTTCGTAAAAAAATGCTTTTTTAGTGATAAGGGGGTAGTCCATGCTTTTTTTCGAAAATCGATTGGAAAAAAAATGCAAAGGCCTGACCGTTATCTGTTCAACAACGTTAACCGCAACCTCTTACGAGCCTTATTTTGGAAGTTATGGCCATATTAAGATTTTTAGTTTTTGGGTTGAAACAAGAAAGATGAACTTTGAACCAAAATTTTTCTGCAACCAGCGCCCACACAATGTTCTAGTTTTCAGCAATGGATAGCTCTCCAAAAACTGATTAAGCGGTTAATAAACCGCAAGGCCTTCCGAGCCTTATTTGTGGAACTGTAGACATCCGAAGTCATGCAAACTTTCAAAACTCAAAAAAATCGATTTTAATGGATTTACTTTGAATTAAGATATCTCCGCAACCAGACCTCATAGAGAGTTCTAGTTTTCAGCTATGGATAGTTCTTGAAAAACTAATTAAGCGTTTTGCCAGCGAAAATGACGTCACAGCCTTATTTGCGGAACAGTAGGCATCCAAAATCATACAAGCATTCATAACTCAAAAAAATAACTTTGAATGCAAATATCTCGTAAATTAGACCTTATAAAAGGGTTTGCTTTGGATGTGCTGGTTGCATTTGACAAAACCTTTCTATATATGTACGTTTCAATGGGTTCCAGAGACTTTCGTAAAAAAATGCTTTTTTAGTGATAAGGGGGTAGTCCATGCTTTTTTTCGAAAATCGATTGGAAAAAAAAAGTTGAGTTTTGAACGGCAATGCAAAGGTCTGACCGTTATCTGTTCAACAACGTTAACCGCAACCTCTTACGAGCCTTATTTTGGAAGTTATGGCCATATTAAGATTTTTAGTTTTTGGGTTGAAACAAGAAAGATGAACTTTGAACCAAAATTTTTCTGCAACCAGCGCGCACACAATGTTCTAGTTTTCAGCAATGGATAGCTCTCCAAAAACTGATTAAGCGGTTAATAAACCGCAAGGCCTTCCGAGCCTTATTTGTGGAACTGTAGACATCCGAAGTCATGCAAACTTTCAAAACTCGAAAAAATCGATTTTAATGGATTTACTTTGAATTAAGATATCTCCGCAACCAGACCTCATAGAGAGTTCTAGTTTTCAGCTATGGATAGCTCTTGAAAAACTAATTAAGCGTTTTGCCAGCGAAAATGACGTCACAGCCTTATTTGCGGAACAGTAGGCATCCAAAATCATACAAGCATTCATAACTCAAAAAAATAACTTTGAATGCAAATATCTCGAAAATTAGACCTTATAAAAGGGTTTGCTTTGGATGTGCTGGTTGCATTTGACAAAACCTTTCTATATATGTACGTTTCAATGGGTTCCAGAGACTTTCGTAAAAAAATGCTTTTTTAGTGATAAGGGGGTAGTCCATGCTTTTTTTCGAAAATCGATTGGAAAAAAAATGCAAAGGCCTGACCGTTATCTGTTCAACAACGTTAACCGCAACCTCTTACGAGCCTTATTTTGGAAGTTATGGCCATATTAAGATTTTTAGTTTTTGGGTTGAAACAAGAAAGATGAACTTTGAACCAAAATTTTTCTGCAACCAGCGCCCACACAATGTTCTAGTTTTCAGCAATGGATAGCTCTCCAAAAACTAATTAAGCGGTTAATAAACCGCAAGGCCTTCCGAGCCTTATTTGTGGAACTGTAGACATCCGAAGTCATGCAAACTTTCAAAACTCAAAAAAATCGATTTTAATGGATTTACTTTGAATTAAGATATCTCCGCAACCAGACCTCATGGAGAGTTCTAGTTTTCAGCTATGGATAGCTCTTGAAAAACTAATTAAGCGTTTTGCCAGCGAAAATGACGTCACAGCCTTATTTGCGGAACAGTAGGCATCCAAAATCATACAAGCATTCATAACTCAAAAAAATAACTTTGAATGCAAATATCTCGAAAATTAGACCTTATAAAAGGGTTTGCTTTGGATGTGCTGGTTGCATTTGACAAAACCTTTCTATATATGTACGTTTCAATGGGTTCCAGAGACTTTCGTAAAAAATGCTTTTTTAGTGATAAGGGGGTAGTCCATGCTTTTTTTCGAAAATCGATTGGAAAAAAAATGCAAAGGCCTGACCGTTATCTGTTCAACAACGTTAACCGCAACCTCTTACGAGCCTTATTTTGGAAGTTATGGCCATATTAAGATTTTTAGTTTTTGGGTTGAAACAAGAAAGATGAACTTTGAACCAAAATTTTTCTGCAACCAGCGCCCACACAATGTTCTAGTTTTCAGCAATGGATAGCTCTCCAAAAACTGATTAAGCGGTTAATAAACCGCAAGGCCTTCCGAGCCTTATTTGTGGAACTGTAGACATCCGAAGTCATGCAAACTTTCAAAACTCAAAAAAATCGATTTTAATGGATTTACTTTGAATTAAGATATCTCCGCAACCAGACCTCATAGAGAGTTCTAGTTTTCAGCTATGGATAGCTCTTGAAAAACTAATTAAGCGTTTTGCCAGCGAAAATGACGTCACAGCCTTATTTGCGGAACAGTAGGCATCCAAAATCATACAAGCATTCATAACTCAAAAAAATAACTTTGAATGCAAATATCTCGAAAATTAGACCTTATAAAAGGGTTTGCTTTGGATGTGCTGGTTGCATTTGACAAAACCTTTCTATATATGTACGTTTCAATGGGTTCCAGAGACTTTCGTAAAAAAATGCTTTTTTAGTGATAAGGGGGTAGTCCATGCTTTTTTTCGAAAATCGATTGGAAAAAAAAAGTTGAGTTTTGAACGGCAATGCAAAGGTCTGACCGTTATCTGTTCAACAACGTTAACCGCAACCTCTTACGAGCCTTATTTTGGAAGTTATGGCCATATTAAGATTTTTAGTTTTTGGGTTGAAACAAGAAAGATGAACTTTGAACCAAAATTTTTCTGCAACCAGCGCCCACACAATGTTCTAGTTTTCAGCAATGGATAGCTCTCCAAATACTGATTAAGCGGTTAATAAACCGCAAGGCCTTCCGAGCCTTATTTGTGGAACTGTAGACATCCGAAGTCATGCAAACTTTCAAAACTCAAAAAAATCGATTTTAATGGATTTACTTTGAATTAAGATATCTCCGCAACCAGACCTCATGGAGAGTTCTAGTTTTCAGCTATGGATAGCTCTTGAAAAACTAATTAAGCGTTTTGCCAGCGAAAATGACGTCACAGCCTTATTTGCGGAACAGTAGGCATCCAAAATCATACAAGCATTCATAACTCAAAAAAATAACTTTGAATGCAAATATCTCGAAAATTAGACCTTATAAAAGGGTTTGCTTTGGATGTGCTGGTTGCATTTGACAAAACCTTTCTATATATGTACGTTTCAATGGGTTCCAGAGACTTTCGTAAAAAAATGCTTTTTTAGTGATAAGGGGGTAGTCCATGCTTTTTTTCGAAAATCGATTGGAAAAAAAATGCAAAGGCCTGACCGTTATCTGTTCAACAACGTTAACCGCAACCTCTTACGAGCCTTATTTTGGAAGTTATGGCCATATTAAGATTTTTAGTTTTTGGGTTGAAACAAGAAAGATGAACTTTGAACCAAAATTTTTCTGCAACCAGCGCCCACACAATGTTCTAGTTTTCAGCAATGGATAGCTCTCCAAAAACTGATTAAGCGGTTAATAAACCGCAAGGCCTTCCGAGCCTTATTTGTGGAACTGTAGACATCCGAAGTCATGCAAACTTTCAAAACTCAAAAAAATCGATTTTAATGGATTTACTTTGAATTAAGATATCTCCGCAACCAGACCTCATGGAGAGTTCTAGTTTTCAGCTATGGATAGCTCTTGAAAAACTAATTAAGCGTTTTGCCAGCGAAAATGACGTCACAGCCTTATTTGCGGAACAGTAGGCATCCAAAATCATACAAGCATTCATAACTCAAAAAAATAACTTTGAATGCAAATATCTCGAAAATTAGACCTTATAAAAGGGTTTGCTTGGATGTGCTGGTTGCATTTGACAAAACCTTTCTATATATGTACGTTTCAATGGGTTCCAGAGACTTTCGTAAAAAAATGCTTTTTTAGTGATAAGGGGGTAGTCCATGCTTTTTTTCGAAAATCGATTGGAAAAAAAAAGTTGAGTTTTGAACGGCAATGCAAAGGTCTGACCGTTATCTGTTCAACAACGTTAACCGCAACCTCTTACGAGCCTTATTTTGGAAGTTATGGCCATATTAAGATTTTTAGTTTTTGGGTTGAAACAAGAAAGATGAACTTTGAACCAAAATTTTTCTGCAACCAGCGCCCACACAATGTTCTAGTTTTCAGCAATGGATAGCTCTCCAAAAACTGATTAAGCGGTTAATAAACCGCAAGGCCTTCCGAGCCTTATTTGTGGAACTGTAGACATCCGAAGTCATGCAAACTTTCAAAACTCAAAAAAATCGATTTTAATGGATTTACTTTGAATTAAGATATCTCCGCAACCAGACCTCATAGAGAGTTCTAGTTTTCAGCTATGGATAGCTCTTGAAAAACTAATTAAGCGTTTTGCCAGCGAAAATGACGTCACAGCCTTATTTGCGGAACAGTAGGCATCCAAAATCATACAAGCATTCATAACTCAAAAAAATAACTTTGAATGCAAATATCTCGAAAATTAGACCTTATAAAAGGGTTTGCTTTGGATGTGCTGGTTGCATTTGACAAAACCTTTCTATATATGTACGTTTCAATGGGTTCCAGAGACTTTCGTAAAAAAATGCTTTTTTAGTGATAAGGGGGTAGTCCATGCTTTTTTTCGAAAATCGATTGGAAAAAAAAAGTTGAGTTTTGAACGGCAATGCAAAGGTCTGACCGTTATCTGTTCAACAACGTTAACCGCAACCTCTTACGAGCCTTATTTTGGAAGTTATGGCCATATTAAGATTTTTAGTTTTTGGGTTGAAACAAGAAAGATGAACTTTGAACCAAAATTTTTCTGCAACCAGCGCCCACACAATGTTCTAGTTTTCAGCAATGGATAGCTCTCCAAATACTGATTAAGCGGTTAATAAACCGCAAGGCCTTCCGAGCCTTATTTGTGGAACTGTAGACATCCGAAGTCATGCAAACTTTCAAAACTCAAAAAAATCGATTTTAATGGATTTACTTTGAATTAAGATATCTCCGCAACCAGACCTCATGGAGAGTTCTAGTTTTCAGCTATGGATAGCTCTTGAAAAACTAATTAAGCGTTTTGCCAGCGAAAATGACGTCACAGCCTTATTTGCGGAACAGTAGGCATCCAAAATCATACAAGCATTCATAACTCAAAAAAATAACTTTGAATGCAAATATCTCGAAAATTAGACCTTATAAAAGGGTTTGCTTTGGATGTGCTGGTTGCATTTGACAAAACCTTTCTATATATGTACGTTTCAATGGGTTCCAGAGACTTTCGTAAAAAAATGCTTTTTTAGTGATAAGGGGGTAGTCCATGCTTTTTTTCGAAAATCGATTGGAAAAAAAATGCAAAGGCCTGACCGTTATCTGTTCAACAACGTTAACCGCAACCTCTTACGAGCCTTATTTTGGAAGTTATGGCCATATTAAGATTTTTAGTTTTTGGGTTGAAACAAGAAAGATGAACTTTGAACCAAAATTTTTCTGCAACCAGCGCCCACACAATGTTCTAGTTTTCAGCAATGGATAGCTCTCCAAAAACTGATTAAGCGGTTAATAAACCGCAAGGCCTTCCGAGCCTTATTTGTGGAACTGTAGACATCCGAAGTCATGCAAACTTTCAAAACTCAAAAAAATCGATTTTAATGGATTTACTTTGAATTAAGATATCTCCGCAACCAGACCTCATGGAGAGTTCTAGTTTTCAGCTATGGATAGCTCTTGAAAAACTAATTAAGCGTTTTGCCAGCGAAAATGACGTCACAGCCTTATTTGCGGAACAGTAGGCATCCAAAATCATACAAGCATTCATAACTCAAAAAAATAACTTTGAATGCAAATATCTCGAAAATTAGACCTTATAAAAGGGTTTGCTTGGATGTGCTGGTTGCATTTGACAAAACCTTTCTATATATGTACGTTTCAATGGGTTCCAGAGACTTTCGTAAAAAAATGCTTTTTTAGTGATAAGGGGGTAGTCCATGCTTTTTTTCGAAAATCGATTGGAAAAAAAAAGTTGAGTTTTGAACGGCAATGCAAAGGTCTGACCGTTATCTGTTCAACAACGTTAACCGCAACCTCTTACGAGCCTTATTTTGGAAGTTATGGCCATATTAAGATTTTTAGTTTTTGGGTTGAAACAAGAAAGATGAACTTTGAACCAAAATTTTTCTGCAACCAGCGCCCACACAATGTTCTAGTTTTCAGCAATGGATAGCTCTCCAAAAACTGATTAAGCGGTTAATAAACCGCAAGGCCTTCCGAGCCTTATTTGTGGAACTGTAGACATCCGAAGTCATGCAAACTTTCAAAACTCAAAAAAATCGATTTTAATGGATTTACTTTGAATTAAGATATCTCCGCAACCAGACCTCATAGAGAGTTCTAGTTTTCAGCTATGGATAGCTCTTGAAAAACTAATTAAGCGTTTTGCCAGCGAAAATGACGTCACAGCCTTATTTGCGGAACAGTAGGCATCCAAAATCATACAAGCATTCATAACTCAAAAAAATAACTTTGAATGCAAATATCTCGAAAATTAGACCTTATAAAAGGGTTTGCTTTGGATGTGCTGGTTGCATTTGACAAAACCTTTCTATATATGTACGTTTCAATGGGTTCCAGAGACTTTCGTAAAAAAATGCTTTTTTAGTGATAAGGGGGTAGTCCATGCTTTTTTTCGAAAATCGATTGGAAAAAAAAAGTTGAGTTTTGAACGGCAATGCAAAGGTCTGACCGTTATCTGTTCAACAACGTTAACCGCAACCTCTTACGAGCCTTATTTTGGAAGTTATGGCCATATTAAGATTTTTAGTTTTTGGGTTGAAACAAGAAAGATGAACTTTGAACCAAAATTTTTCTGCAACCAGCGCCCACACAATGTTCTAGTTTTCAGCAATGGATAGCTCTCCAAAAACTGATTAAGCGGTTAATAAACCGCAAGGCCTTCCGAGCCTTATTTGTGGAACTGTAGACATCCGAAGTCATGCAAACTTTCAAAACTCAAAAAAATCGATTTTAATGGATTTACTTTGAATTAAGATATCTCCGCAACCAGACCTCATAGAGAGTTCTAGTTTTCAGCTATGGATAGCTCTTGAAAAACTAATTAAGCGTTTTGCCAGCGAAAATGACGTCACAGCCTTATTTGCGGAACAGTAGGCATCCAAAATCATACAAGCATTCATAACTCAAAAAAATAACTTTGAATGCAAATATCTCGAAAATTAGACCTTATAAAAGGGTTTGCTTTGGATGTGCTGGTTGCATTTGACAAAACCTTTCTATATATGTACGTTTCAATGGGTTCCAGAGACTTTCGTAAAAAAATGCTTTTTTAGTGATAAGGGGGTAGTCCATGCTTTTTTTCGAAAATCGATTGGAAAAAAAAAGTTGAGTTTTGAACGGCAATGCAAAGGTCTGACCGTTATCTGTTCAACAACGTTAACCGCAACCTCTTACGAGCCTTATTTTGGAAGTTATGGCCATATTAAGATTTTTAGTTTTTGGGTTGAAACAAGAAAGATGAACTTTGAACCAAAATTTTTCTGCAACCAGCGCCCACACAATGTTCTAGTTTTCAGCAATGGATAGCTCTCCAAATACTGATTAAGCGGTTAATAAACCGCAAGGCCTTCCGAGCCTTATTTGTGGAACTGTAGACATCCGAAGTCATGCAAACTTTCAAAACTCAAAAAAATCGATTTTAATGGATTTACTTTGAATTAAGATATCTCCGCAACCAGACCTCATGGAGAGTTCTAGTTTTCAGCTATGGATAGCTCTTGAAAAACTAATTAAGCGTTTTGCCAGCGAAAATGACGTCACAGCCTTATTTGCGGAACAGTAGGCATCCAAAATCATACAAGCATTCATAACTCAAAAAAATAACTTTGAATGCAAATATCTCGAAAATTAGACCTTATAAAAGGGTTTGCTTTGGATGTGCTGGTTGCATTTGACAAAACCTTTCTATATATGTACGTTTCAATGGGTTCCAGAGACTTTCGTAAAAAAATGCTTTTTTAGTGATAAGGGGGTAGTCCATGCTTTTTTTCGAAAATCGATTGGAAAAAAAATGCAAAGGCCTGACCGTTATCTGTTCAACAACGTTAACCGCAACCTCTTACGAGCCTTATTTTGGAAGTTATGGCCATATTAAGATTTTTAGTTTTTGGGTTGAAACAAGAAAGATGAACTTTGAACCAAAATTTTTCTGCAACCAGCGCCCACACAATGTTCTAGTTTTCAGCAATGGATAGCTCTCCAAAAACTGATTAAGCGGTTAATAAACCGCAAGGCCTTCCGAGCCTTATTTGTGGAACTGTAGACATCCGAAGTCATGCAAACTTTCAAAACTCAAAAAAATCGATTTTAATGGATTTACTTTGAATTAAGATATCTCCGCAACCAGACCTCATAGAGAGTTCTAGTTTTCAGCTATGGATAGCTCTTGAAAAACTAATTAAGCGTTTTGCCAGCGAAAATGACGTCACAGCCTTATTTGCGGAACAGTAGGCATCCAAAATCATACAAGCATTCATAACTCAAAAAAATAACTTTGAATGCAAATATCTCGAAAATTAGACCTTATAAAAGGGTTTGCTTTGGATGTGCTGGTTGCATTTGACAAAACCTTTCTATATATGTACGTTTCAATGGGTTCCAGAGACTTTCGTAAAAAAATGCTTTTTTAGTGATAAGGGGGTAGTCCATGCTTTTTTTCGAAAATCGATTGGAAAAAAAAAGTTGAGTTTTGAACGGCAATGCAAAGGTCTGACCGTTATCTGTTCAACAACGTTAACCGCAACCTCTTACGAGCCTTATTTTGGAAGTTATGGCCATATTAAGATTTTTAGTTTTTGGGTTGAAACAAGAAAGATGAACTTTGAACCAAAATTTTTCTGCAACCAGCGCGCACACAATGTTCTAGTTTTCAGCAATGGATAGCTCTCCAAAAACTGATTAAGCGGTTAATAAACCGCAAGGCCTTCCGAGCCTTATTTGTGGAACTGTAGACATCCGAAGTCATGCAAACTTTCAAAACTCGAAAAAATCGATTTTAATGGATTTACTTTGAATTAAGATATCTCCGCAACCAGACCTCATAGAGAGTTCTAGTTTTCAGCTATGGATAGCTCTTGAAAAACTAATTAAGCGTTTTGCCAGCGAAAATGACGTCACAGCCTTATTTGCGGAACAGTAGGCATCCAAAATCATACAAGCATTCATAACTCAAAAAAATAACTTTGAATGCAAATATCTCGAAAATTAGACCTTATAAAAGGGTTTGCTTTGGATGTGCTGGTTGCATTTGACAAAACCTTTCTATATATGTACGTTTCAATGGGTTCCAGAGACTTTCGTAAAAAAATGCTTTTTTAGTGATAAGGGGGTAGTCCATGCTTTTTTTCGAAAATCGATTGGAAAAAAAATGCAAAGGCCTGACCGTTATCTGTTCAACAACGTTAACCGCAACCTCTTACGAGCCTTATTTTGGAAGTTATGGCCATATTAAGATTTTTAGTTTTTGGGTTGAAACAAGAAAGATGAACTTTGAACCAAAATTTTTCTGCAACCAGCGCCCACACAATGTTCTAGTTTTCAGCAATGGATAGCTCTCCAAAAACTAATTAAGCGGTTAATAAACCGCAAGGCCTTCCGAGCCTTATTTGTGGAACTGTAGACATCCGAAGTCATGCAAACTTTCAAAACTCAAAAAAATCGATTTTAATGGATTTACTTTGAATTAAGATATCTCCGCAACCAGACCTCATGGAGAGTTCTAGTTTTCAGCTATGGATAGCTCTTGAAAAACTAATTAAGCGTTTTGCCAGCGAAAATGACGTCACAGCCTTATTTGCGGAACAGTAGGCATCCAAAATCATACAAGCATTCATAACTCAAAAAAATAACTTTGAATGCAAATATCTCGAAAATTAGACCTTATAAAAGGGTTTGCTTTGGATGTGCTGGTTGCATTTGACAAAACCTTTCTATATATGTACGTTTCAATGGGTTCCAGAGACTTTCGTAAAAAATGCTTTTTTAGTGATAAGGGGGTAGTCCATGCTTTTTTTCGAAAATCGATTGGAAAAAAAATGCAAAGGCCTGACCGTTATCTGTTCAACAACGTTAACCGCAACCTCTTACGAGCCTTATTTTGGAAGTTATGGCCATATTAAGATTTTTAGTTTTTGGGTTGAAACAAGAAAGATGAACTTTGAACCAAAATTTTTCTGCAACCAGCGCCCACACAATGTTCTAGTTTTCAGCAATGGATAGCTCTCCAAAAACTGATTAAGCGGTTAATAAACCGCAAGGCCTTCCGAGCCTTATTTGTGGAACTGTAGACATCCGAAGTCATGCAAACTTTCAAAACTCAAAAAAATCGATTTTAATGGATTTACTTTGAATTAAGATATCTCCGCAACCAGACCTCATAGAGAGTTCTAGTTTTCAGCTATGGATAGCTCTTGAAAAACTAATTAAGCGTTTTGCCAGCGAAAATGACGTCACAGCCTTATTTGCGGAACAGTAGGCATCCAAAATCATACAAGCATTCATAACTCAAAAAAATAACTTTGAATGCAAATATCTCGAAAATTAGACCTTATAAAAGGGTTTGCTTTGGATGTGCTGGTTGCATTTGACAAAACCTTTCTATATATGTACGTTTCAATGGGTTCCAGAGACTTTCGTAAAAAAATGCTTTTTTAGTGATAAGGGGGTAGTCCATGCTTTTTTTCGAAAATCGATTGGAAAAAAAAAGTTGAGTTTTGAACGGCAATGCAAAGGTCTGACCGTTATCTGTTCAACAACGTTAACCGCAACCTCTTACGAGCCTTATTTTGGAAGTTATGGCCATATTAAGATTTTTAGTTTTTGGGTTGAAACAAGAAAGATGAACTTTGAACCAAAATTTTTCTGCAACCAGCGCCCACACAATGTTCTAGTTTTCAGCAATGGATAGCTCTCCAAAAACTGATTAAGCGGTTAATAAACCGCAAGGCCTTCCGAGCCTTATTTGTGGAACTGTAGACATCCGAAGTCATGCAAACTTTCAAAACTCAAAAAAATCGATTTTAATGGATTTACTTTGAATTAAGATATCTCCGCAACCAGACCTCATGGAGAGTTCTAGTTTTCAGCTATGGATAGCTCTTGAAAAACTAATTAAGCGTTTTGCCAGCGAAAATGACGTCACAGCCTTATTTGCGGAACAGTAGGCATCCAAAATCATACAAGCATTCATAACTCAAAAAAATAACTTTGAATGCAAATATCTCGAAAATTAGACCTTATAAAAGGGTTTGCTTTGGATGTGCTGGTTGCATTTGACAAAACCTTTCTATATATGTACGTTTCAATGGGTTCCAGAGACTTTCGTAAAAAATGCTTTTTTAGTGATAAGGGGGTAGTCCATGCTTTTTTTCGAAAATCGATTGGAAAAAAAATGCAAAGGCCTGACCGTTATCTGTTCAACAACGTTAACCGCAACCTCTTACGAGCCTTATTTTGGAAGTTATGGCCATATTAAGATTTTTAGTTTTTGGGTTGAAACAAGAAAGATGAACTTTGAACCAAAATTTTTCTGCAACCAGCGCCCACACAATGTTCTAGTTTTCAGCAATGGATAGCTCTCCAAATACTGATTAAGCGGTTAATAAACCGCAAGGCCTTCCGAGCCTTATTTGTGGAACTGTAGACATCCGAAGTCATGCAAACTTTCAAAACTCAAAAAAATCGATTTTAATGGATTTACTTTGAATTAAGATATCTCCGCAACCAGACCTCATAGAGAGTTCTAGTTTTCAGCTATGGATAGCTCTTGAAAAACTAATTAAGCGTTTTGCCAGCGAAAATGACGTCACAGCCTTATTTGCGGAACAGTAGGCATCCAAAATCATACAAGCATTCATAACTCAAAAAAATAACTTTGAATGCAAATATCTCGAAAATTAGACCTTATAAAAGGGTTTGCTTTGGATGTGCTGGTTGCATTTGACAAAACCTTTCTATATATGTACGTTTCAATGGGTTCCAGAGACTTTCGTAAAAAAATGCTTTTTTAGTGATAAGGGGGTAGTCCATGCTTTTTTTCGAAAATCGATTGGAAAAAAAATGCAAAGGCCTGACCGTTATCTGTTCAACAACGTTAACCGCAACCTCTTACGAGCCTTATTTTGGAAGTTATGGCCATATTAAGATTTTTAGTTTTTGGGTTGAAACAAGAAAGATGAACTTTGAACCAAAATTTTTCTGCAACCAGCGCCCACACAATGTTCTAGTTTTCAGCAATGGATAGCTCTCCAAAAACTGATTAAGCGGTTAATAAACCGCAAGGCCTTCCGAGCCTTATTTGTGGAACTGTAGACATCCGAAGTCATGCAAACTTTCAAAACTCAAAAAAATCGATTTTAATGGATTTACTTTGAATTAAGATATCTCCGCAACCAGACCTCATGGAGAGTTCTAGTTTTCAGCTATGGATAGCTCTTGAAAAACTAATTAAGCGTTTTGCCAGCGAAAATGACGTCACAGCCTTATTTGCGGAACAGTAGGCATCCAAAATCATACAAGCATTCATAACTCAAAAAAATAACTTTGAATGCAAATATCTCGAAAATTAGACCTTATAAAAGGGTTTGCTTGGATGTGCTGGTTGCATTTGACAAAACCTTTCTATATATGTACGTTTCAATGGGTTCCAGAGACTTTCGTAAAAAAATGCTTTTTTAGTGATAAGGGGGTAGTCCATGCTTTTTTTTCGAAAATCGATTGGAAAAAAAAGTTGAGTTTTGAACGGCAATGCAAAGGTCTGACCGTTATCTGTTCAACAACGTTAACCGCAACCTCTTACGAGCCTTATTTTGGAAGTTATGGCCATATTAAGATTTTTAGTTTTTGGGTTGAAACAAGAAAGATGAACTTTGAACCAAAATTTTTCTGCAACCAGCGCCCACACAATGTTCTAGTTTTCAGCAATGGATAGCTCTCCAAAAACTGATTAAGCGGTTAATAAACCGCAAGGCCTTCCGAGCCTTATTTGTGGAACTGTAGACATCCGAAGTCATGCAAACTTTCAAAACTCAAAAAAATCGATTTTAATGGATTTACTTTGAATTAAGATATCTCCGCAACCAGACCTCATAGAGAGTTCTAGTTTTCAGCTATGGATAGCTCTTGAAAAACTAATTAAGCGTTTTTCCAGCGAAAATGACGTCACAGCCTTATTTGCGGAACAGTAGGCATCCAAAATCATACAAGCATTCATAACTCAAAAAAATAACTTTGAATGCAAATATCTCGAAAATTAGACCTTATAAAAGGGTTTGCTTTGGATGTGCTGGTTGCATTTGACAAAACCTTTCTATATATGTACGTTTCAATGGGTTCCAGAGACTTTCGTAAAAAAATGCTTTTTTAGTGATAAGGGGGTAGTCCATGCTTTTTTTCGAAAATCGATTGGAAAAAAAAAGTTGAGTTTTGAACGGCAATGCAAAGGTCTGACCGTTATCTGTTCAACAACGTTAACCGCAACCTCTTACGAGCCTTATTTTGGAAGTTATGGCCATATTAAGATTTTTAGTTTTTGGGTTGAAACAAGAAAGATGAACTTTGAACCAAAATTTTTCTGCAACCAGCGGCGCCCACACAATGTTCTAGTTTTCAGCAATGGATAGCTCTCCAAAAACTGATTAAGCGGTTAATAAACCGCAAGGCCTTCCGAGCCTTATTTGTGGAACTGTAGACATCCGAAGTCATGCAAACTTTCAAAACTCAAAAAATCGATTTTAATGGATTTACTTTGAATTAAGATATCTCCGCAACCAGACCTCATAGAGAGTTCTAGTTTTCAAGCTATGGATAGCTCTTGAAAAACTAATTAAGCGTTTTGCCAGCGAAAATGACGTCACAGCCTTATTTGCGGAACAGTAGGCATCCAAAATCATACAAGCATTCATAACTCAAAAAATAACTTTGAATGCAAATATCTCGAAAATTAGACCTTATAAAAGGGTTTGCTTTGGATGTGCTGGTTGCATTTGACAAAACCTTTCTATATATGTACGTTTCAATGGGTTCCAGAGACTTTCGTAAAAAAATGCTTTTTTAGTGATAAGGGGGTAGTCCATGCTTTTTTTCGAAAATCGATTGGAAAAAAATGCAAAGGCCTGACCGTTATCTGTTCAACAACGTTAACCGCAACCTCTTACGAGCCTTATTTTGGAAGTTATGGCCATATTAAGATTTTTAGTTTTTGGGTTGAAACAAGAAAGATGAACTTTGAACCAAAATTTTTCTGCAACCAGCGCCCACACAATGTTCTAGTTTTCAGCAATGGATAGCTCTCCAAAAACTGATTAAGCGGTTAATAAACCGCAAGGCCTTCCGAGCCTTATTTGTGGAACTGTAGACATCCGAAGTCATGCAAACTTTCAAAACTCAAAAAAATCGATTTAATGGATTTACTTTGAATTAAGATATCTCCGCAACCAGACCTCATGGAGAGTTCTAGTTTTCAGCTATGGATAGCTCTTGAAAAACTTATTAAGCGTTTTGCCAGCGAAAATGACGTCACAGCCTTATTTGCGGAACAGTAGGCATCCAAAATCATACAAGCATTCATAACTCAAAAAATAACTTTGAATGCAAATATCTCGAAAATTAGACCTTATAAAAGGGTTTGCTTTGGATGTGCTGGTTGCATTTGACAAAACCTTTCTATATATGTACGTTTTAATGGGTTCCAGAGACTTTCGTAAAAAATGCTTTTTTAGTGATAAGGGGGTAGTCCATGCTTTTTTTCGAAATCGATTGGAAAAAAAATGCAAAGGCCTGACCGTTATCTGTTCAACAACGTTAACCGCAACCTCTTACGAGCCTTATTTTGGAAGTTATGGCCATATTAAGATTCTTAGTTTTTGGGTTGAAACAAGAAAGATGAACTTTGAACCAAAATTTTTCTGCAACCAGCGCCCACACAATGTTCTAGTTTTCAGCAATGGATAGCTCTCCAAAAACTGATTAAGCGGTTAATAAACCGCAAGGCCTTCCGAGCCTTATTTGTGGAACTGTAGACATCCGAAGTCATGCAAACTTTCAAAACTCAAAAAAATCGATTTTAATGGATTTACTTTGAATTAAGATATCTCCGCAACCAGACCTCATGGAGAGTTCTAGTTTTCAGCTATGGATAGCTCTTGAAAAACTTATTAAGCGTTTTGCCAGCGAAAATGACGTCACAGCCTTATTTGCGGAACAGTAGGCATCCAAAATCATACAAGCATTCATAACTCAAAAAAATAACTTTGAATGCAAATATCTCGAAAATTAGACCTTATAAAAGGGTTTGCTTGGATGTGCTGGTTGCATTTGACAAAACCTTTCTATATATGTACGTTTCAATGGGTTCCAGAGACTTTCGTAAAAAAATGCTTTTTTAGTGATAAGGGGGTAGTCCATGCTTTTTTTTCGAAAATCGATTGGAAAAAAAAATTGAGTTTTGAACGGCAATGCAAAGGTCTGACCGTTATCTGTTCAACAACGTTAACCGCAACCTCTTACGAGCCTTATTTTGGAAGTTATGGCCATATTAAGATTTTTAGTTTTTGGGTTGAAACAAGAAAGATGAACTTTGAACCAAAATTTTTCTGCAACCAGCGCCCACACAATGTTCTAGTTTTCAGCAATGGATAGCTCTCCAAAAACTGATTAAGCGGTTAATAAACCGCAAGGCCTTCCGAGCCTTATTTGTGGAACTGTAGACATCCGAAGTCATGCAAACTTTCAAAACTCAAAAAAATCGATTTTAATGGATTTACTTTGAATTAAGATATCTCCGCAACCAGACCTCATAGAGAGTTCTAGTTTTCAGCTATGGATAGCTCTTGAAAAACTAATTAAGCGTTTTGCCAGCGAAAATGACGTCACAGCCTTATTTGCGGAACAGTAGGCATCCAAAATCATACAAGCATTCATAACTCAAAAAAATAACTTTGAATGCAAATATCTCGAAAATTAGACCTTATAAAAGGGTTTGCTTTGGATGTGCTGGTTGCATTTGACAAAACCTTTCTATATATGTACGTTTCAATGGGTTCCAGAGACTTTCGTAAAAAAATGCTTTTTTAGTGATAAGGGGGTAGTCCATGCTTTTTTTCGAAAATCGATTGGAAAAAAATGCAAAGGCCTGACAGTTATCTGTTCAACAACGTTAACCGCAACCTCTTACGAGCCTTATTTTGGAAGTTATGGCCATATTAAGATTTTTAGTTTTTGGGTTGAAACAAGAAAGATGAACTTTGAGTCAAAATTTTTCTGCAACCAGCGCCCACACAATGTTCTAGTTTTCAGCAATGGATAGCTCTCCAAAAACTGATTAAGCGGTTAATAAACCGCAAGGCCTTCCGAGCCTTATTTGTGGAACTGTAGACATCCGAAGTCATGCAAACTTTCAAAACTCAAAAAAATCGATTTTAATGGATTTACTTTGAATTAAGATATCTCCGCAACCAGACCTCATAGAGAGTTCTAGTTTTCAGCTATGGATAGCTCTTGAAAAACTAATTAAGCGTTTTGCCAGTGAAAATGACGTCACAGCCTTATTTGCGGAACAGTAGGCATCCAAAATCATACAAGCATTCATAACTCAAAAAAATAACTTTGAATGCAAATATCTCGAAAATTAGACCTTATAAAAGGGTTTGCTTTGGATGTGCTGGTTGCATTTGACAAAACCTTTCTATATATGTACGTTTCAATGGGTTCCAGAGACTTTCGTAAAAAAATGCTTTTTTAGTGATAAGGGGGTAGTCCATGCTTTTTTTCGAAAATCGATTGGAAAAAAAAAAGTTGAGTTTTGAACGGCAATGCAAAGGCCTGACCATTATCTGTTCAACAAAGTTAACCGCAACCTCTTACGCGCCTTATTTTGGAAGTTATGGCCATATTAAGATTTTTAGTTTTTGGGTTGAAACAAGAAAGATGAACTTTGAACCAAAATTTTTCTGCAACCAGCGCCCACACAATGTTCTAGTTTTCAGCAATGGATAGCTCTCCAAAAACTGATTAAGCGGTTAATAAACCGCAAGGCCTTCCGAGCCTTATTTGTGGAACTGTAGACATCCGAAGTCATGCAAACTTTCAAAACTCAAAAAAATCGATTTTAATGGATTTACTTTGAATTAAGATATCTCCGCAACCAGACCTCATAGAGAGTTCTAGTTTTCAGCTATGGATAGCTCTTGAAAAACTAATTAAGCGTTTTGCCAGCGAAAATGACGTCACAGCCTTATTTGCGGAACAGTAGGCATCCAAAATCATACAAGCATTCATAACTCAAAAAAATAACTTTGAATGCAAATATCTCGAAAATTAGACCTTATAAAAGGGTTTGCTTTGGATGTGCTGGTTGCATTTGACAAAACCTTTCTATATATGTACGTTTCAATGGGTTCCAGAGACTTTCGTAAAAAAATGCTTTTTTAGTGATAAGGGGGTAGTCCATGCTTTTTTTCGAAAATCGATTGGAAAAAAAAAGTTGAGGTTTGAACGGCAATGCAAAGGCCTGACCGTTATCTGTTCAACAACGTTAACCGCAACCTCTTACGAGCCTTATTTTGGAAGTTATGGCCATATTAAGATTTTTAGTTTTTGGGTTGAAACAAGAAAGATGAACTTTGAATCAAAATTTTTCTGCAACCAGCGCCCACACAATGTTCTAGTCTTCAGCAATGGATAGCTCTCCAAAAACTGATTAAGCGGTTAACAAACCGCAAGGCCTTCCGAGCCTTATTTGTGGAACTGTAGACATCCGAAGTCATGCAAACTTTCAAAACTCAAAAAAATCGATTTTAATGGATTTACTTTGAATTAAGATATCTCCGCAACCAGACCTCATAGAGAGTTCTAGTTTTCAGCTATGGATAGCTCTTGAAAAACTAATTAAGCGTTTTGCCAGCGAAAATGACGTCACAGCCTTATTTGCGGAACAGTAGGCATCCAAAATCATACAAGCATTCATAACTCAAAAAAATAACTTTGAATGCAAATATCTCGAAAATTAGACCTTATAAAAGGGTTTGCTTTGGATGTGCTGGTTGCATTTGACAAAACCTTTCTATATATGTACGTTTTAATGGGTTCCAGAGACTTTCGTAAAAAAATGCTTTTTTAGTGATAAGGGGGTAGTCCATGCTTTTTTTCGAAAATCGATTGGAAAAAAAAAGTTGAGTTTTGAACGGCAATGCAAAGGCCTGACCGTTATCTGTTCAACAACGTTAACCGCAACCTCTTACGAGCCTTATTTTGGAAGTTATGGCCATATTAAGATTTTTAGTTTTTGGGTTGAAACAAGAAAGATGAACTTTGAATCAAAATTTTTCTGCAACCAGCGCCCACACAATGTTCTAGTCTTCAGCAATGGATAGCTCTCCAAAAACTGATTAAGCGGTTAACAAACCGCAAGGTCTTCCGAGCCTTATTTGTGGAACTGTAGACATCCGAAGTCATGCAAACTTTCAAAACTCAAAAAAATCGATTTTAATGGATTTACTTTGAATTAAGATATCTCCGCAACCAGACCTCATAGAGAGTTCTAGTTTTCAGCTATGGATAGCTCTTGAAAAACTAATTAAGCGTTTTGCCAGCGAAAATGACGTCACAGCCTTATTTGCGGAACAGTAGGCATCCAAAATCATACAAGCATTCATAACTCAAAAAAATAACTTTGAATGCAAATATCTCGAAAATTAGACCTTATAAAAGGGTTTGCTTTGGATGTGCTGGTTGCATTTGACAAAACCTTTCTATATATGTACGTTTCAATGGGTTCCAGAGACTTTCGTAAAAAAATGCTTTTTTAGTGATAAGGGGGTAGTCCATGCTTTTTTTCGAAAATCGATTGGAAAAAAAAAAAGTTAAGTTTTGAACGGCAATGCAAAGGCCTGACCGTTATCTGTTCAACAACGTTAACCGCAACCTCTTACGAGCCTTATTTTGGAAATTATGGCCATATTAAGATTTTTAGTTTTTGGGTTGAAACAAGAAAGATGAGCTTTGAGTCAAAATTTTTCTGCAACCAGCGCCCACACAATGTTCTAGTTTTCAGCAATGGATAGCTCTCCAAAAACTGATTAAGCGGTTAATAAACCGTAAGGACTTCCGAGCCTTATTTGTGGAACTGTAGACATCCGAAGTCATGCAAACATTCAAAACTCAAACAAATCGATTTTAATGGATTTACTTTGAATTAAGATATCCCTGCAACCAGACCTCATAGAGAGTTCTAGTTTTCAGCTATGGATAGCTCTTGAAAAACTAATTAAGCGTTTTGCCAGCGAAAATGACGTCACAGCCTTATTTGCGGAACAGTAGGCATCCAAAATCATACAAGCATTCATAACTCAAAAAAATAACTTTGAATGCAAATATCTCGAAAATTAGACCTTATAAAAGGGTTTGCTTTGGATGTGCTGGTTGCATTTGACAAAACCTTTCTATATATGTACGTTTCAATGGGTTCCAGAGACTTTCGTAAAAAAATGCTTTTTTAGTGATAAGGGGGTAGTCCATGCTTTTTTTCGAAAATCGATTGGAAAAAAAAAGTTGAGTTTTGAACGGCAATGCAAAGGCCTGACCGTTATCTGTTCAACAACGTTAACCGCAACCTCTTACGAGCCTTATTTTGGAAGTTATGGCCATATTAAGATTTTTAGTTTTTGGGTTGAAACAAGAAAGATGAACTTTGAACCAAAATTTTTCTGCAACCAGCGCCCACACAATGTTCTAGTTTTCAGCAATGGATAGCTCTCCAAAAACTGATTAAGCGGTTAATAAACCGCAAGGCCTTCCGAGCCTTATTTGTGGAACTGTAGACATCCGAAGTCATGCAAACTTTCAAAACTCAAAAAAATCGATTTTAATGGATTTACTTTGAATTAAGATATCTCCGCAACCAGACCTCATAGAGAGTTCTAGTTTTCAGCTATGGATAGCTCTTGAAAAACTAATTAAGCGTTTTGCCAGCGAAAATGACGTCACAGCCTTATTTGCGGAACAGTAGGCATCCAAAATCATACAAGCATTCATAACTCAAAAAAATAACTTTGAATGCAAATATCTCGAAAATTAGACCTTATAAAAGGGTTTGCTTTGGATGTGCTGGTTGCATTTGACAAAACCTTTCTATATATGTACGTTTCAATGGGTTCCAGAGACTTTCGTAAAAAAATGCTTTTTTAGTGATAAGGGGGTAGTCCATGCTTTTTTTCGAAAATCGATTGGAAAAAAATGCAAAGGCCTGACAGTTATCTGTTCAACAACGTTAACCGCAACCTCTTACGAGCCTTATTTTGGAAGTTATGGCCATATTAAGATTTTTAGTTTTTGGGTTGAAACAAGAAAGATGAACTTTGAGTCAAAATTTTTCTGCAACCAGCGCCCACACAATGTTCTAGTTTTCAGCAATGGATAGCTCTCCAAAAACTGATTAAGCGGTTAATAAACCGCAAGGCCTTCCGAGCCTTATTTGTGGAACTGTAGACATCCGAAGTCATGCAAACTTTCAAAACTCAAAAAAATCGATTTTAATGGATTTACTTTGAATTAAGATATCTCCGCAACCAGACCTCATAGAGAGTTCTAGTTTTCAGCTATGGATAGCTCTTGAAAAACTAATTAAGCGTTTTGCCAGCGAAAATGACGTCACAGCCTTATTTGCGGAACAGTAGGCATCCAAAATCATACAAGCATTCATAACTCAAAAAAATAACTTTGAATGCAAATATCTCGAAAATTAGACCTTATAAAAGGGTTTGCTTTGGATGTGCTGGTTGCATTTGACAAAACCTTTCTATATATGTACGTTTTAATGGGTTCCAGAGACTTTCGTAAAAAAATGCTTTTTTAGTGATAAGGGGGTAGTCCATGCTTTTTTTCGAAAATCGATTGGAAAAAAAAAGTTGAGTTTTGAACGGCAATGCAAAGGCCTGACCGTTATCTGTTCAACAACGTTAACCGCAACCTCTTACGAGCCTTATTTTGGAAGTTATGGCCATATTAAGATTTTTAGTTTTTGGGTTGAAACAAGAAAGATGAACTTTGAATCAAAATTTTTCTGCAACCAGCGCCCACACAATGTTCTAGTCTTCAGCAATGGATAGCTCTCCAAAAACTGATTAAGCGGTTAACAAACCGCAAGGCCTTCCGAGCCTTATTTGTGGAACTGTAGACATCCGAAGTCATGCAAACTTTCAAAACTCAAAAAAATCGATTTTAATGGATTTACTTTGAATTAAGATATCTCCGCAACCAGACCTCATAGAGAGTTCTAGTTTTCAGCTATGGATAGCTCTTGAAAAACTAATTAAGCGTTTTGCCAGCGAAAATGACGTCACAGCCTTATTTGCGGAACAGTAGGCATCCAAAATCATACAAGCATTCATAACTCAAAAAAATAACTTTGAATGCAAATATCTCGAAAATTAGACCTTATAAAAGGGTTTGCTTTGGATGTGCTGGTTGCATTTGACAAAACCTTTCTATTAAGATTTTTAGTTTTTGGGTTGAAACAAGAAAGATAAACTTTGAGTCAAAATTTTTCTGCAACCAGCGCCTACACAATGTTCTAGTTTTCAGCAATGGATAGCTCTCCAAAAACTGATTAAGCGGTTAATAAACCGCAAGGACTTCCGAGCCTTATTTGTGGAACGCATGCGTTACGCATCCACTACGCGTGCGTTACGCATCCGTTACGCATGCGTTACGCATCCGTTGCGCATGCGTTACGCATCGTTACGCGTGCGTTACGCATCCGTTACGCATGCGTTACGCATCCGTTACGCATCCGTTACGCATGCGTTACGCATCCGTTACGCATGCGTTACGCATCCGTTACGCATGCGTTACGCATCCGTTACGCATCCGTTACGCATCTATTACGCATGCGTTACGCATCCGTTACGCATGCGTTACGCATCCGTTACGCATGCGTTACGCATCCGTTACGCATGCGTTACGCATCCATTACGCGTGCGTTACGCATCCGTTACGCATGCGTTACGCATCAGTTACACATGCATTACGCATTGGTTACGCATGCGTAACGCATCCGTTACGCATCCGTTACGCATGCGTTACGCATCCGTTACGCGTGCGTTACGCATCCGTTACGCATGCGTTACGCATCAGTTACTCATGCGTTACGCTTCCGTTATGCATGCGTTACGCATCCGTTACGCATGCGTTACGCATTCGTTATGCATGCGTTACGCATGCGTTACGCATCCGTTACGCATACGTTACGCATGCGTTACGCATCCGTTGCGCATGCGTTACGCATCCGTTATGCATGCGTTATGCATCCGTTACGCATGCGTTACCACGCGTTACGCATCCGTTACGCATGCGTTACGCATCCGTTACGCATGCGTTACGTATCCGTTACGCATGCGTTACGTATCCGTTACGCATTCGTTACGCATCCGTTACGCATGCGTTACGCATCCGTTACGCATCCGTTACGCATGCGTTACGCATCTATTACGCATGCGTTACGCATCTGTTACGCATGCGTTACGCATCCGTTACGCATGCGTTACGCATCCGTTACGCATGCGTTACGCATCCGTTACGCATGCGTTACGCATGCGTTACGCATCCGTTACGCATTCGTTACGTATCCGTTACGCATGCGTTACGCATCCGTTACGCATGCGTTACGCATCCGTTACGCATGCGTTACGCATCCATTACGCCACTGTCGCGTAAAGCACGCGCAACGCATGCGTAATGCGAGCGTAACGCGAGCGTAACGCATGTATTTCGCATCCGTTACGCATCCGTTACGCATGCGTTACGCATCCGTTACGCATGCGTTTCACATCCAATACGCATGCGTTACGCATCCGTTAAGCGTGCGTTACGCATCCGTTACGCAAGCGTTACGCATCCGTTACGCATGCATAACGGATGCGTAACGCATGCGTAACGGATGCGTAACGGATGCGTAACGAATGCGTAACGCATGCGCAACGGATGCGTAACGCACGCGTAACGGATGCGTAACGCATGCGTTACGGATGCGTAACGCATGCGTTACGGATGCGTAACAGATGCGTAACGCATGCGTTACGCATCTGTTACGCATCCGTTACGCATGCGTTACGCATCCATTACGCATGCGTTACGCATCCGTTACGCATCCGTTACGCATGCGTTACGGATGCGTTACGCATGCGTTACGCATCCATTACGCGTGCGTTACGCATCCGTTACGCATGCGTTACGCATCCGTTACGCATGCGTTACGTATCCGTTACGCATGCGTTACGCATCCGTTACGCATGCGTTACGCATCCGTTACGCATGCGTTACGCATCCGTTACGCATCCGTTACGCATGCGTTACGCATCCGTTACGCATGCGTTACGCATCCGTTACTCGTGCGTTACGCATCCGTTACGCATGCGTTACGCATCAGTTGCATCCGTTACGCATGCGTTACGCATCCGTTACGCATCCGTTACGCATGCGTTACGCATCCGTAACGCATGCGTTACGCATTCACTACGCGTGCATTACGCATCCGTTACGCATGCGTTACGCATCCGTTACGCATGCGTTACGCATCCGTTACGCATGCGTTACGCATCCGTTACGCATCCGATACGCATGCGTTACGCATCCGTTACGCAGGCGTTACGCATCCGTTACGCAGGCGTTACGCATCCGTAAGGCATCCGTATCGCATGCGTTACGCATCCGTTACACATGCATTACGCATTGGTTACGCATGCGTTACGCATCCGTTACGCATCCGTTACGCATGCGTTACGCATTCGTTACGCGTGCGTTACGCATCCGTTACGCATGCGTTACGCATCCGTTACGCATGCGTTACGCATCCGTTATGCATGCGTTACGCATCCGTTACGCATGCGTTACGCATTCGTTATGCATGCGTTACGCATGCGTTACGCATCCGTTACGCATGCGTTACCATGCGTTACGCATCCGTTACGCATGCATTACGCATCCGTTACGCATACGTTACGCATGCGTTACGCATCCGTTGCGCATGCGTTACGCATCCGTTACGCATGCGTTACCATGCATCCGTTAAGCATGCGTTACGCATGCGTTACGAATCCGTTACGCATAACGGATACGTAACGCATGCGTAACGGATGCGTAACGGATGCGTAAGGCATGCGTAACCCATGCGTAATGCATGTGTAACGGAAGCGTAACGCATGCGTAACGCATGCGTAACGGATGCGTTACGCATGCGTTACGCATCCGTTACGCATGCGTTACGTATCCGTTATGCGTAACGGATTCGTAACGCATGCGTAACGCATGCGTAACGGATGCGTAACGCCCGCAAAACGGATGCGTAACGCATGCGTAACGGATGCGTAACGCACGCGTAATGGATGCGTAACGGATGCGTAACGCATGCGTAACGGATGCGTAACGCATGCGTAACGGATGCGTAACGCACGCGTAACGAATGCGTAACGCATGCGTAACGGATGCGTAACGGATGCGTAACGCATGCGTAACCAATGCGTAATGCATGTGTAACGGATGCGTAACGCATGCGTAACGGATGCGTAACGCACGTGTAATGGATGCGTAACGCATGCGTAACGGATGCGTAACGCATGCGTAACGGGTGCGTAACGGATGCGTAACGCACGCGTAACGGATGCGTAACACATGCGTAACGGATGCGTAACGCATGCGTAACGGATGCGTAACGCATGCGTAACGGATGCGTAACGGATGCGTAACGCATGCGTAACGGATGCGTAACGCATGCGTAACGGATGCGTAACGCACGCGTAACGGATGCGTAACGCATGCGTAACGGATGCGTAACGCATGCGTAACGCATGCGTAACGGATGCGTAACGCATGCGTAACGCATGCGTAACGGATGCGTAACGCATGCGTAACGGATGCGTAACGCACGCGTAATGGATGCGTAACGCATGCGTAACGGATGCGTAACGCATGCGTAACGGATGCGTAACGCATGCGTAACGGATGCGTAACGCATGCGTAACGGGTGCGTAACGGATGCGTAACGCACGCGTAACGGATGCGTAACGCATGCGTAACGGATGCGTAACGCATGCGTAACGGATGCGTAACGGATGCGTAACGCACGCGTAACGGATGCGTAACGCATGCGTAACGGATGCGTAACGCATGCGTAACGGATGCGTAACGGATGCGTAATGCACGCGTAATGGATGCGTAACGCATGCGTTACGGATGCGTAACGCATGCGTTACGGATGCGTAACGCATGCGTAACGGATGCGTAACGGATGCGTAACGCATGCGTAACGGATGCGTAACGCATGCGTAACGGATGCGTAACGCACGCGTAATGGATGCGTAACGCATGCGTAACGGATGCGTAACGCATGCGTAACGGATGCGTAACGCATGCGTAACGGGTGCGTAACGGATGCGTAACGCACGCGTAACGGATGCGTAACGCATGCGTAACGGATGCGTAACGCATGCGTAACGGATGCGTAACGCATGCGTAACGGATGCGTAACGGATGCGTAACGCATGCGTAACGCATGCGTAACGGATGCGTAACGCACGCGTAACGGATGCGTAACGCATGCGTACCGGATGCGTAACGCATGCGTAACGGATGCGTAACGGATGCGTAACGCATGCGCAACGGATGCGTAACGCATGCGTAACGTATGCATAACGGATGCGAAATGCATGCGTAACGGATGCGTAACGCATGGTAACGCATGCGTAACGGATGCGTAACGCATGCGTAACGCATGCATAACGAATGCGTAACGCATGCGTAACGGATGCGTAACGCATGCGTAACGGATGCGTAACGCATGCGTAACGGATGCGTAACGCACGCGTAACGCATGCGTAACGGATGCGTAACGCATGCGTAACGGATGCGTAACGGATGCGTAACGCATGCGTAACGGATGCGTAACGCACGCGTAACGGATGCGTAACGCATGCGTAACGGATGCGTAACGCATGCGTAACGCATGCGTAACGGATGCGTAACGCATGCGTAACGCATGCGTAACGGATGCGCAACGCATGCGTAACGCATGCGTAACGGATGCATAACGCATGCGTAACGGATGCGTAACGCATGCGTAACGGATGCGTAACGCACGCGTAATGGATGCGTAACGCATGCGTAACGGATGCGTAACGCATGCGTAACGGATGCGTAACGCATGCGTAACGGGTGCGTAACGGATGCGTAACGCACGCGTAACGGATGCGTAACGCATGCGTAACGGATGCGTAACGCATGCGTAACGGATGCGTAACGGATGCGTAACGCATGCGTAACGCATGCGTAACGGATGCGTAACGCACGCGTAACGGATGCGTAACGCATGCGTAACGGATGCGTAACGCATGCGTAACGGATGCGTAACGCATGCGTAACGGATGCGTAACGGATGCGTAATGCACGCGTAATGGATGCGTAACGCATGCGTTACGGATGCGTAACGCATGCGTAACGGATGCGTAACGGATGCGTAACGCATGCGTAACGGATGCGTAACGCATGCGTAACGGATGCGTAATGCACGCGTAATGGATGCGTAACGCATGCGTAACGGATGCGTAACGGATGCGTAACGCATGCGTAATGGATGCGTAACGCATGCGTAACGGATGCGTAACAGATGCGTAACGCATGCGTTACGGATGCGTTACGCATCCATTACGCGTGCATTACGCATCCAATACGCATGCGTTACGCATCCGTTACGCATCCGTTACGCATGCGTTACGCATCCGTTACGCATGCGTTACGCATCCGTAACGCATGCGTTACACATCCATTACGCGTGCATTACGCATCCGTTATGCATGCGTTACGCATCCGTTACGCATGCGTTACGCATCCGTTACGCGTGCTTACCCATCCGTTGCGCATGCGTTACGCATTCGTTACGCATCCGTTACGCATCCGTTACGCATGCTTTACGCATCCGTTACGCATGCGTTACGCATCCGTTACGCATGCGTTACGCATCCGTTACGCATGCGTTACGCATCCATTACGCCACTGCCGCGTAAAGCACGCGCAACGCATGCGTAATGCGAGCGTAACGCATGCGTAACGGATGCGTAACGGATGCGTAACGCATGCGTAACGGATGCGTAACGCATGCATAATAGATGCGTAACGCATGCGTAACGGATGCGTTACGCATCTGTTACGCGGGCGTTACGCATCCGTTACGCATGCGTTACGCATGCGTTACGAATCCGTTACGCATAACGGATACGTAACGCATGCGTAACGGATGCGTAACGGATGCGTAACGCATGCGTAACCCATGCGTAATGCATGTGTAACGGAAGCGTAACGCATGCGTAACGCATGCGTAACGGATGCGTTACGCATGCGTAACGGACGCGTAACGGATGCGTAACGGATGCGTAACGCATGCGTAACGGATGCGTAACGCATGCGTAACGGATGCGTAACGCACGCGTAACGGATGCGTAACGCATGCGTAACGGATGCGTAACGCATGCGTAACGCATGCGTAACGGATGCGTAACGCATGCGTAATAGATGCGTAACGCATGCGTAACGGATGCGTAACGCATGCGTAAGGGATGCGTAACGCATGCGTAACGGATGCTTAACGGATGCGTAACGCATGGTAACGCATGCGTTACGGATGCGTAACGCATGCGTAACGCACGCGTAACGGATGCGTAACGCATGCGTAACGGATGCGTAACGCATGCGTAATAGATGCGTAACGCAGGCGTAACGGATGCGTAACGCATGCGTAAGGGATGCGTAACGCATGCGTAACGGATGCGTAACGGATGCGTAACGCATGGTAACGCATGCGTTACGGATGCGTAACGCATGCGTAACGCATGCGTAACGGATGCGTAACGCATGCGTAATGGATGCGTAACGGATGCGTAACGCATGCGTAACGGATGCGTAACGCATGCGTAACGCATGCGTTACGCATCCATTACGCGTGCGTTACGCATCCGTTACGCATGCGTTACGCATCCGTTACGCATGCGTTACGCATCCGTTACACATGCATTACGCATGGGTTACGCATGCGTTACGCATCCGTTACGCATCCGTTACGCATCCGTTACGCATGCGTTACGCATCCGATACGCGTGCGTTACGCATCCGTTACGCATGCGTTACGCATCCGTTACGCATGCGTTACGCATCCGTTATGCATGCGTTACGCATCCGTTATGCATGCGTTACGCATCCGTTACGCATGCGTTACGCATCCGTTATGCATGCGTTACGCATGCGTTACGCATCCGTAACGCATGCGTTACCATGCGTTACGCATCCGTTACGCATCCGTTACGCATGCGTTACGCATCCCTTACGCATGCGTTACGCATCCGTTACGCCTGCGTTACGCATCTATTACGCATGCGTTACGCATCCGTTACGCATGCGTTACGCATCCGTTACGCGTGCGTTACGCATGCGTTACGCATCCGTAACGCATGCGTTACCATGCGTTACGCATCCGTTAAGCATCCGTTACGCATGCGTTACGCATCCCTTACGCATGCGTTACGCATCCGTTACGCATGCGTTACGCATCTATTACGCATGCGTTACGCATCCGTTACGCATGCGTTACGCATGCGTTACGCATCCGTTACGCGTGCGTTACGCATGCGTTACGCATCCGTTACGCATCCGTTACGCATGCGTTACGCATCCGTTACGCATGCGTAACGCATCTGTTACGCATGCTTTACGCATCCGTTACGCATGCGTTACGCATCCGTTACGCGTGCGTTACGCATCCGTTACGCATGCGTTACGCATCTATTACGCATGCGTTACGCATCCGTTACGCATGCGTTACGCATCCGTTACGCATGCGTTACGCATCCGTTACGCATGCGTTACGCATCCGTTACGCATGCGTTACGCATGCGTTACGCATCCGTTACGCGTGCGTTACGCATGCGTTACGCATCCGTTACGCATCCGTTACGCATGCGTTACGCATCCGTTACGCATGCGTAACGCATCTGTTACGCATGCTTTACGCATCCATTACGCATGCGTTACGCATCCGTTACGCGTGCGTTACGCATCCGTTACGCATGCGTTACGCATGCGTTACGCATATATTACGCATGCGTTACGCATCCGTTACGCATCCGTTACGCATGCGTTACGCATCCGTTAAGCATGTGTTACGCATCCATTACGCGTGCGTTACGCATTTGTTACGCATCCGTTACACATCCGTTACGCATGCGTTACGCATCCGTTACGCGTGCGTTACGCATCCGTTACGCATGCGTTACGCATCCGTTACGCATGCGTTACGCATCCGCTACGCATCCATTACGCATGCGTTACGCATGCGTTACGCATCCGTTACGCGTGCGTTACGCATGCGTTACGCATCCGTTACGCATCCGTTACGCATGCGTTACGCATCCGTTACGCGTGCGTTACGCATCCGTTACGCATGCGTTACGCATCCGTTACGCATGCGTTACGCATCCTTTACGCATCCGTTACGCATGTTTTCGCTGGCAAAACGCTTAATTAGTTAGTTCAAGAGCTATCCATAGCTGAAAACTAGAACTCTCTATGAGGTCTGGTTGCGGAGATATCTTAATTCAAAGTAAATCCATTAAAATCGATTTTTTTGAGTTTTGAAAGTTTGCATGACTTTGGATGTCTACAGTTCCACAAATAAGGCTCAGAAGGCCTTGCAACTTGTTCGATCTTTTTTTGTATAGAATCTTTGGCCTGTATCTCAGTATTTTGAACTCATCATGTTATGGAAGAAAATAACGTTCAAGAACATGGTTATAATTTTCAAAACAATGAATGTATTCTGAATTTGTAATGTATTGCATTTTATGTTTAAAAAAATGTATTAAAAACATCGATGTTAAAAAAAAAAAAAAAAAACGGTGTTTCTGATTCGATAATCTTTGACATCGAGATTGGTTCTTCGATGTTGAATTATCGATGTTAAAATCGATGATTTTTCAATATCGCTCATCCCTACACTTCTTCTTATGACGATTCACCAATACAAATATAAAATGTCAGAATTGAGCAGAAGCATTACAAACTGTTCGATTGGATTTCAGAATGAGTAAAACCTTGAAGCAATGGAAAACGGCATTAGCAAATACCAAAAAAGTGTTTTCGTCTCAAATTTGTTAGTTATTTTGTATAGCTCATTTATATTTTGAATTGGCTTTGGCAGTTAAATACTTGTTTTCTCTTTCTATGTTCATACTGAAGATTTTCAAAGCTTTTGAAATGGATTCCAATCGAGTGCGTTTGTAAAATCTTTATCTATTTTTGTGCAAATTTGTTTGAAATTATATTATTTCGAATTATATATTTTCGACGAAATTGCCCAACTTGGCGTAGTGAAAATATTGTAGGTATTACATTCGTAGTCTGTTATTTCTCGCCGAGTTTTGATTCTTGACTGTTTTTGAAATTAAATGAGTTAAGGTACGATTTTAAACATAGGAAATGTATTATGGCATAGTTAATTAAGACTTTTTCCCTTAAATATAAAAAAAAACATAAGGCACTTAACTTTTTATAAATATTAGTTTGTGTTATTTTTATACGCCCCTATATGACACTTAGGTAATTGTGTAATGTAATAGGTAAACTGTATTAAATGTCGTCAAAATTAATTTTTTTATGAATGCCCAACTAGCCGTGTTATGTCATCCTTTTCCTTACCGATGATACTTCAGACAAAACAACAATGTAAAACTTCCGTTTGCTGTACTGTTTCCGGCGGGTAATAACAATGATTGAATTATGGCGATTTTTTTGTATGGCAAACGTTTAAATGTTTTCAAAAGAGGTCATTGAATTAAAATTAAAAACACACACAAAAATATATATCCTGTTTCTGTTTGCTTATACCAGTTACCATAAATTATTTCGCCATTCAGAAAGACAAGAGTGCATAAAGCAGAACAACGCAGCCAAAGCCATCTATTATATAATTATAGAATGTTTTGGCGGACTGACACCCGCCATAAGGCACCAAAAACACCGTTATGTTCTGCATCTGCATACTGCATGCATACATAATGGCCTAGTTTGTTATAAAACTGCCATCGTGTACCTACCAACCATCCATCGAAGGACCGTTGTTGTGCTGGAATTTTCCTCTGTACATTACATATGTATTCATATACATTACCATCATTATTCTACTGTTATGTACCTCGAATGTCGTGACAAAATTCATGAAGTTTGTATAGTTTCAGTCGTCCTGAGGTGTGCAGCTGCAATTTTTAGTGCTTTTATGCAGCTATATTTGGTGCGTGTATGTTTCTGTTTGGTATGTTTTACCGAATTGCCAGCAATCACATTGCTAATGATTCACCATCAGTTGTCAACTGCGGGTAACTCGTAGTTCCATCTTTGTAATCAAATAGAAAAATTATTTATTGCTTTGATCACGCGTGTTGCACCGTATCTACCGGAACCGTAGCACTACATTTCTGTAGCTGATGAGAAGTATGAGAAATTCCCAAAAAAAATGCAGACAAAAATCGATGAATAAATCACCAGGGTTGCCGTTTAATACCCAACCCTAAAGTAGCATAAACGAATGAATAAAAAGAACTCATGGTTATCTTCAGGCTAAGTGGAGGCGCAAAAACAAAAGACCCACGGAAGGTCAGTGAAGAATTTAATTTCCAATGAGTCGGTAGGTAGTTAGATCCTCTACAGCTGTTAACGTTTTATCAAGCTTGGGCAAATTCAGCAACCAAATTTTTGTCCGATAATTCCTATCACAATGTTCTGTATCTGCGTGAAATGAACCTTGATAGGACACACATGCAACCGAGCAATTACCGACTGCTACTGAGAAGAAAATCAGGCCGATTTGGGTGTGGATTTGTCGTTAGAAGCAAGGAGGAGGATCAAGGAGGAAGGCTTAAGTTTCATATATGTAAATGAACAACTTTTGACATTTGGTACTTGTCGCGGGCTACCTTGCTACAAAAGGTCTCTTCATCTTCTACGAGGTTCGAGCTTCTGAAAAAAACATATAAGCAGTATCATAGATTTAACATTCAAATTATCCTGGCCAATATCATCACTTCTTTGGTGCAATAGGGTTTGAAATTGCATCCATCACGGCACCACCTACTGCAACGGACTCAGACGGATTGGCTTTGCCACGAGGCCAAATATTGTGGTATGCAGCATGTGCATGCTGGTATGCATCTCATAATCAACAAGGGACATCAAGAAGATTGATATATCACCTTTTAATTAGATTGGCCACTCAAGACACACCTCCATAGTATCACGTTCAAAGATGTCATCACTGACTCGGGCTACTATACCTGCCTCTAGCCTCTAGGTGTGCATTCGAATATAGATATCCCTATCCCGAACACACCCAAAACAGTTTGACAACACTTTGACCAGAGGTTTGACGCCAAGTGGCTGTTAGACTCGGCTATTTCTGTAGAATGACGATGAAGAACACATTATGCTCCATTAAGGTGGTTGGTAAAGGCTAAGCTGATGCCTTTAATATCAATAAAGGGTTTAGAAAAAAGGGATGCATTGTTATGTGATTCCTCTGTTACATCGTTCTTGAAAGAGTACAGTACTAAAACTGTCCTTTCAACAATAGAGGCTCAATCCTACTTCAGAGATTCATCCAATAACTTGCATACGCCAACGAAACGAAATTAACAGAAGAACAAAGAGTGATGTACGTGGCACCTCTAGGAAAGAAAAAATTAATTATGGATAAGTGGGAACAATTAATTCATGAAATTTTGTTGCTGGTATCGACTCAGAATTTCATCCTCTGTCTACAATATGTCCAAAGTGCCCCGAAATGCCGTCATTGGCTTTTTGCACAGTAGCATTTAAAGAGGTGGAGAGGGGGGGGAGGCTGGAGTTTATCAAGCTGAAAAATTAGTTATAATACAATAAATTCATATGACACATGATTTTGAGATGCTTTTTAACTCTGATTCTAAGGAAACTAAAACTGAAAAGATACATGTATCCTGTAGAAAATTAAAGTCCTTTTTAAACAATGATGACTTTTTTTTAAAGTACAGTACAAGTACAAAAAAAGTAAGATTGATTTTGAAGCAAAATTTTTTTTTTTTTTTTTATATTCCACGCGCGCAAAAGGGGTTATGGCTACCCTTAAAATGTTTTTAACACAGCACGAGCGATTAGGTAAGTAGGAGAGAATTTAGAAGGAGATACCGATGCACATTGGTTTTGAACGTTTGCACATCGAAATGGGAGGGGAAAGTCGAGTCAGGTAAAGCATTCCACATTCGTGTGGTGCGACTGAAGAAAGAATCTCTGTACATTACAGTACGTCCGAAGTTGGGCTCGAGGGTGAACTGATGGGCATTCCTAGAAGCGCGAGTATTACGGTTGAATTTTTTAAGGGGGGGAATGCAACTGGCTATTTCACTAGAACACTGATTATAATAATAGCGATAAAATAGAGAAAGACACGAAACATTACGGCGGTGTTCGAGAGATGTAATTAACTGTATTTTCCTTTAAGCAGGTCAAACATTACATCTCCAAAAAACACCCTTGATGGGCCTTAGATATTTCGATGGACTCTTTTGATTCAACATAATTTAAAATAAATAAAACATAAATTAAATATTTTATGGGCAAATTTGTATGAAATCTGGTCGTTAGACCAACACTAATGAAATTGGTATCAAATGAAAGGACATGTTGAGCTTCTTACATAAGTGCAATATTTTCAGAATCGTACATGGGAAACTCGAGATATTTGAGCTTGAAGTTGGCGATTGCAAACACCATATTTCAGTTTTTTTTTCGAAATAACTGTTCATAACTTTTCGTATAAAAGACGTAGGAAAATGGTTAAAGGTGCTTAAAAAAAATATACGTCACCCCTGAATTTTGTAAGATATTGGTGTGTAAGTCCAGTGATAAAAAAGTTTTTATTCAAGGCATTAAAACTCAATACCTCAAAGCGTATAGAACGTAGCTTACTTACTTTATATTTGAAAGGTGAGACAACTACCTCTTTTTTGACACCAAAACCATTTTCCTATGTCTTTTATATGAAAAGTTATGAACAGTTAATTCGAAAAAACTGAAATATGGTGTTTGCAATCCTCATATTCGAGTGGCTATTGGCGTTTTTCTTTTTTGGCTCTAAATAAACCTCTGAGCAGAGGCTGAGCGATCAGAGCAGAGCTCTGAGCAGATTATGATCAGAGCCCTCAGACTTATTTATGAAACACATTTGAGCACTGAACTGTCATTTCATAGGTGTGTTACTAAAATACATTTTTGTTTACCTGATTTAGACGGGCGACTGTCCTGGGAATCAATTTTTAATTTTTTGTATTTCTTTCGTCTGTCAAATCACTGAAAAAAAGTGACGTTGGCTTCGCTCAGCGTTTTGCTCGATTTGCTCGGTCATTTTATTCTGAGCTCATCGATTAAGCTCTGAGCTAGCTCAGATGGAAAACAGAAACACACTTTTTGAGCTCTGATATGTCTGAGCTAAAAAAAAAAACATAGAATTTTTGTTTGACAGTTTCGTGATCTGCTCAGAGTTAAAAAAGAAAAACACCATATATCTCTGTTCTCCGGTGGTTTTGGTTCTTGCCGCCATATAATGAAATAAAGTACTGGACAAGACCTTTCATTTGAGATATATTTTAATTCTGTTGGATCAACGACCAATTTGCCAATCATCCTTTCACAAGTGTCACCAATTTGTTCATGGATGTTATGGTAATTATCATTCAGTTGCATCTCTCCCTAAAAAAGACACCCTTTAACTACAGATATTCTTGGAGACTCTCTTGATGATTGGTTAAAATGCCAAATAAAAAATTTATACCAAATTTCATTAATATCCCATTATTTTAAAACGGTGTTGGGTAATATTTTACTTGTACTTAAAAAAAAGTCATCATTCCATAAGAGGGACTTTTAATTTCTACAGGGTACATGTATGTTTTCAGTTTCTCTTTAGAATCAGCATTGAAAAGCACCCTCAAAACATGTGTCATATGCTTTTTTGTTTGTTGATATAGCAGGTTTCGTGGTCTTATCCTCGTAAACTTCAAGACCAACGAGTTTCGCCTGCTCTTCAATCGCGCGCCGACTCTATAACGGCACGTTGGTAGCGGCCGATGATATCTATATCGTGCGCATATCCTAGTAGTTTGAGGGATCTGTTAAAGATAGTGCCTTCGGTATTGACGCCTGATCTACGCACTATCTGCTCCAGAACGAGGTTGAAGAACTCGCATCATACCGCATCTTCTTGTCGAAAACCTGTGCATATTTGAAAAAGTTCGGAAGAGCTATTTCCTTATTGCGCATTGCATCGTGTTTTTTTAATGCCACGCGACACAACTGTGTCGGTTTTACCGGGATCTCGAGATCCGCCATCGCCATATAGAGCTCCTGGGGATGAATACTATCATATACGGCCTTAAAATCGATGAAAAGCTTGTGGGTCTCGACTTGAAATTCGTTAGTCGTTTCCAGAATTTGCTCACAAAATTAAATAAAAAAACATTTAGTTTGACAATATTTGCATGAAATGATGACATATGTAAAGTGCTATATATAGAAATTAGGCAACTTAAAAAGTGAAACGACAAGGTGCATGCCACAGAGATATACCCGTTGAATTTGGTTGCACGGGCTTGTCAGCGCACAGCTAACAGTTGTTGCTCTGTCTGTACTTTGCTGCATTTTCAAGTCTTTCAATCAAATTTTCTGTGAGCACCGCAGCGCCGATTGATTCCCAATTGCATGGTACGTTGTATGGCCGATAATCCAGGGTTCTTTTGCAACACCTGCAATATTCTCAGCAGACCTAGCATGTACGATTGAAGACTTATATTCTTCTAGGGAGCGATAAAACGTAGTGGTGCTGTCCAGTTGGTTTGAGACAAACGGGAAATCTGCCCCGAAATTTACGCTGCACGGCTGCATCAACACCGCCGATGCATTATTCAATAATTCGCCATTCTATATACGCGCCGACTTCACAGGCCATACAGATGTCCCACATCACAGCCACAATCCAATCAACAAACAGACCATTTTTACTCACTGGGCAAATTATGTCATGTCGTTCATTTTTTGTTAGACATGAACATAGTCCTGCCATCGTTCATGGCCTGGGGAAGCGGCCTGTTAGGACTATATAGTGGTTCATGTCTTGTTGGCGTTAATTTTTCATCTGTTAACTTAACAAATGTCAAATTAGAATTGACATTTCTCGTCATTCGCAAAACATTATAGTATGACCCTGAATTATGGTTCGTTTTAACGTTTGTTTCGTCTTTTTGACAGACACAAACGTTCATGATTACATGGTTCGCGAAAATACGAACGTACTTCCTTTCATTATTTTGACGTTTATGGAATTTAGGGTTGTTTTGTAAGAAAATAATCAGTAATAATAAATACAAATATTTTTTAATAAGTTATTTCTGAAATACTATCGTATATTAGGTATAGGTATCCAATTACAAAAAATCGTTTTTTGCTAACATTGAGGAGGATTTTGGTTGCCAAATCAGAAACGTCAAAGTTCAACCAGATAAAGTAATGAAATTTTCATTCCGGCTTTCGGTTCTTCCTTCCGTCTTCATCACCCAATCTGTCAAAAAGATGAAAGACAAAACGACCGAAAACACGAATCGTGTAATCGGGCATTATCTTCTGGTAGAGGGTGATGACTTTGAGTATAGAGCAAAAAAGAAACATGTGCCCGAATGGGTATTGCGTTTTGTATTTCTCTTGCTCCTTGCAATACGCTACGCCATATTTTTTACATAACGGAAACAAATATAAGAGCATAAGCAAAAAAAAAAACATCTTCTAAATTACATCAGCAACAGCACTGACAGAGTTCCTATACGCAGCAGTTTGTCACTAACAACTTAGCATGGTCATGAATATGCATCACCTCCATTTCAACTTCAACCAATTGACACATTGATTAATGATTGACACACATGGATCGCGAGTTCGCGATGCCAGTTGTTGCACTTAATCGAAATGGCTTGGCTGATGGTTGTTGTTATTTGGTATCAAAGCTAAAGCCGATGACGAGGCAGATGCGACTCTTTTCTCCATTCTGTTGATATTCTAAAACTTTTGTAGATTCTGAATTGAAGTGGTGGTGGCGGTGGTTATGATACCACAGTTGCATTGTTGCAATTCTGGTTATTTGCACATTTTAATTGCTATTGTTCAAAGAACCCAATATGCAAGGAGAGAGTGAAAGAGAAAGAAGTATGACTATATAGATTTATGTGTATCTATCTATTTATAATAACAAGGGATTGGGGATTACAGATTCAACAAGATTGGCATGTATAGCATAGGCTTGTGGTGCTTGGATCAACAGAGCGCGATGCAATTTACAGCCAACACAGGGGGAAGGTCCCTTGCACCGCCACTACCGCCTACGCAATAGCAATATGGATAAAGGAAACTGTGAATGCAGATGATGTGTGTATATGCTGTTTGGAGACCGTTAGTGTTAGAATGTTGTAAAATGCGTATGTTATCTCATCATGTTAACATGATATGCCAAATAGTTAACACTGCTTACAGCTGCTTTGATTTTACCCGGATTTACGTTGCGTTGCGTCGCATCAGATGGGATATTAATATTCAGAAAGTGACATATACTCTGCGCTGAATATTATGAGGGCCTCGTCAATGATGCCGTACTTGAAGTTGAAGCTCGACGTATCGTCGTCGTTGTGATGAATGCAACAGCAGCAACACCATAATCACAACCCGAACCCACCAACAACAAACAGTCAGTGCCAAGGAAAATCATGCAGCGCAGCGCAATATTAGCGCGAGTTGAGTTGAAGGAAAATGATTTATACTCTTTTGACATTTCAGAATTTGTGATGGAGGTGATTAATATTTTAATCTCGCATTATTGTGCACACATGCGATCCTTGTTAAAGGATATTTTTTTTTGTATTATTTATTATTATCTCGTGCGTTGCAGATTTTATAAAAAATGTATCTGCATATATCTACTTATACATGCAAAAATACATATACCTCTATGCTTTAAAATCATACCTCGTGGCTTTCAAAGAACTCTTGTTCAAGACACCCAACATCACGGTGAAAAGATATAACTGTCAATTGTGGTGGCACAATTGCCATGAAACAATACTCAACAGCACTGTTGTAGGCTATACTATACCAATACCTACAATACAAAACGAAAATTTATAAAATTATTCAGACTCATCACGTCGGCCCTGCCATCATCAAGATATCACATCACGCGTCATCAATATACATACATACATATATATGTAAGTACCTATACAAATTTCTGGATTTGGGACAGATTGTTGGAATTAATTTGCATTGATGATTTGATTACGAAATTCGAATAAATTGGGTGTTTAACAAAAATTCGAAGTTGTATTTTCACTAGAGAGTAATATTATTTAAGATGTGCGGGAGTTTTTATGACTTTCATCCATGTAGAATCAATAAGGGCATTGATTTCCTTGTTTGCTTTTTATTAGCAATATCGTTAGTCTTTAAATGTAATACATGGGGTATTTTTTTTTTAGACTTATAAGTAGTAGGGATTAGCGGGTTCTAGCTAACCTTTTTTGCGGAGTGGTACTAGCGGAGTTTTTTGTCTTTTCTGGTGGAGTTGGCGGAGCTTTCTGTCGGTGGTGGTGGTCGCGGAGTGATGAATTAAGATGCCTACAGTTCCGCAAATAAGACTCTTATTTGGTTTGTAAAACCAGTATAGAGTTTTTCAAGAGCTATCTATGAGGTCTGGTTGCAGAGATATTTTGATTCAAAGTACCTAAATCCATTAAAATCGATTTTTTTGAGTTTTGAAAGTTTGCATGATTTTGGATGTCTACAGTTCCACAACTAAGGCTCGAAAGGCCTTGCGGTTTATTAACCGCTTAATCAGTTTTTGGAGAGCTATCCATTGCTGATAACTAGAATATTCTATGGGGTCTGGTTGCAGAGATATTTTGATTCAAAGTTAATCTTTCTTGTTTCAACCCAAAAACTATAAGTCTTAATATGGCCATAACTTTCCAAATAAGGCTCGTAAGAGGTTGCAGTTGATGTTGTTGAACAGAGAACGGTCAGGACGAGGCTAGGAAGCGAACCCAGACCTCCAGCGTGACAGTTGAACGCACTTACCATTACGCTACGGGCTACTACGTGTCTAGAACTTAAGCTTGCTAAAAACACAAAATTCATCCATGCATTTCTGACAAAAATGGTCACACTGATCATTATTCAATATTTTTCGTATAACTCGAAAACTATGCCGAATTTGAGAATTTGACTTAAATAACTTTACGTTGAAATTCGATTTTATATTAAAGTGGACGGTTTATTAAAAATGTATACAAAATTTTAAACAGAAAACAAAACCTACTAAAAACCAACCTAAGAAAATTCGAAAAATCACTGATTTTTTTTTTATTAAACCGCTCATTACTTTATTTTGTGCTACGGGTTGGCGGAATACCCATCCAAAAATAACAACAACAAAAAAAACATATTTTTTTTTGAGGTTTTTGCTCGTAAGATTAAATATTTGAAGAATTGGTTGATGATTTTTTTTTAATATTGGTTTGTGATGTTTTTTTTTTAATGTAATGCACTATAAATTATTTTCAAAACTTTTTTAATAAGTTTTTGATGTGCCATACTTAACTATTTATTTGTATACATCAAAAACCAATATTAAAAAAAAATCATCAACCCATTCTTAAAATATTTAGACAAAATCATCAATAAAATAACAAAATATGTTGAATTTTGAAAAAAAAAGTGGGATTTTGTGATCATAAGAGAATAATGCATTTAATTCAAATTTTTTTTTGTGTATTTGTGCATTTGCATAGATAAATTAATTTAGATTAATAAATTAACATTGAAAACACTAAAAAAAAATTTGAGATTATATATGTGACCAATTATTTAAATATTATAGTTTTGTAGAATTGTTATTGGGCTTTTTTGGTCAATTTTGTTTAATTATGCAAATGAGAACATTTACATACATTTTATCCGGACGCGACGCTTCGCTGAAGTTTCTCAGCATCTTCAGGGGGCGTTTGAAGTGTCTACATATGTACATATGTATATACAATATAAAAATAAAATACATTTTTTCAATAAGCATATTTCAAATCAAAAACTAAAAATTAAATTCAAAAATTAGTTTGATCACAATTAGTTTTAAAATTACTTTAATTTTATAGCATATTTAAAATTTGTTTAAATTGCACGTCCCTAAAATCTAACATCATTCACTTCATTTACTTTAATTTGGTACAACGACTTCTTAACACAAACCATAAATATCACCTGTATGCCAATTTTTTTTTGCTATTCATAATTTCACCAAAATTGCTGGCACTATTCCCGCATATCTCGTAAAAAGCCAAAAACATAGTGAAAAGTGACTGCAGTTCTCACATTTGTCACCCCTGTAAGCTGCCGCCCAGTGCATCAAAAGCTTTCGGAAAAATAAACACCAAAAGACTGTACACATGAGAGCGACCAACGACCGAGGAATGGATGAACAAATGGGATTTAAAACATTAATAAACCAAAATTCTTTACAAAATCTACAAAAAATGGAAGAAATATAATGGAGGATTATTTTAAGATACTAAAATTTTCATTTTAATTGCTAAAACAAGAGAATTTTAAGAAAACAATTTGTTCGTCGCGAAAGCCGCAGTTCGTTACGACCAATTTATTTTCTCAAATTTCTCATATTTAAGCAAATAAAAATTCAAATTTTATAATTTTAAAATTAATCTTAAATCGAATTCTACCCTTTTGACTAGATTTTGTGAAATGTTAAGGTTTATTAATTTTTTAATTCCCATTTGTTTGTTCATTCGTTGGTAGTTTGTTGCATTTACACGAATCGCAAAATTCCATTATATCTGTCAAATTATAGCCATTTTTATTTTTATCGTGTAAACGCTCTAAATATTGGTCTTGATTCCATTTATTGTGTAAGGCTCGTTTTTTTTTTCTTGTTAATGTAAAAAAAAATACCTTTATTATGGTTCGTTAAAGGCAGTCGTGTAAATACAAAATTTCTGTCCTTGCCATTAAATGTTGGCAAAATAATGCCAACATTAAAATCTGCCACTATTTGAACTCGTGTAAATGTAGGTATATCATAAAAAAATTATTTCTGCCATTTTTTTAGCAGAAATGTTGGCAACTTTGCCATTCGTATAAATGCGGCATAATAAGTCAAAAATTTTGATTTTATAAGCATGTGTTATTAATGAGTCATTTATCTTCCTTAAAAACAATGGCGCAAAACTTTAAACAGCCTATTATTAAGGGTTAAGTATGATACTGCTTCTGCTTAAAATTTCCTAATTCTTTAACAGTTTACTAAAATTTTCTTAATTTTAAATACTTTTAAACTAGTATCATACTAAACCAATTTCATTTTTAAACATCAGCTGAACACGTCCAAAAAAGTGACAGCTCGTACAAAAACATCACAAAAAATTCCTGATTTTGACATTTTTAAACGTCAAAGTGCCATATGGATACTAAAAAACATTAAATAGCCTTTTGATGATTTTACCATTAGTAAAATGTTAGGAGATAGTACGATGCTAAACTCATATAAGATTAGCAAAATACAAAATTTAACCTAGTATCATACATCGAATGATACAATATCGTACTAAATGGACTTAAATGTTGCGCCAATGTTTTTAAAGAAGCCTAATTGCTGATAGCTAGTTAAACTCAAGTATCAAGATCAAAAATTAAAAAAATAATTTTTTTTGAAAATCATATCCCCGCCCCCTCCCCCTCAAAAATATTTGTCTGGCTACGGCCATGCTATCTACTAATCAGTGTTGCCAGAAAATATTTTCTGAAATCGGGAGATTACCACATTAGAAATCGGTGTAAATCGGCGACATTTTTTTAACCTTAAAACTCATGACAAAGATTAACTTTTTGTCAATTTTTTCTGAATGTTTTTTAACATTGAAAATAGGCTCGTTTTGCACAAATTATGGTGTTACCAAAATTAATAAAGTACAAATGAATACAAATGAAAATGAACTTAAGCGTAGTAGGGGCATTTTGCCAAAAATGTGGTTGGTGTTACCACAGAAGCTACCAACAAAATTAAAATGAACATCGCAGGGTATCGAATTGTTGGTTGGGTCGATGTGTCGTGCTTGTTCAATTTCCTTGTGCTACCAAAGAAGAGAATGAAAGAATGAAAAATAAAATATGACAGAAATAATGAGATATATGTTTGTAGGTCTTCTATTGACTGCAGGCAGAGCACTACTACAGTTCAGCTGAGTATCGAATTTTCGGTTGGTATGTTGTTTACAGTCACAGTGCGTGTTTACAGAGTGTTGTGGGTAGGAAAAGCACACAGGATAGGTACCTACCACAGTATAATTTACAAAAGTTTTGAACCTATTTACTATTACGTATATAATAATAAATGTAACTTTCCTACATAAAAAAAATAACTTTTTTACAAAAAAATTTATAAATAATTTCCAAAAAAAAAATGCTTTTCTACAAAAAAAATTAACGTTTTTACAAAAAATAAAAAATAACTTTTTTTAGTTTGTCAACTAAATTTTATACATATTTGCACTCAGCCCTGACTAACATAATATGTTCGACGGGCGCCTTTGTAGTCCTGCAACCAACTAGTCTTTAATATTAAGATTTTAAAATACTTCATTAAGCCAGACACATTCATTAAGCCAGACATAAGAGATTAATTGACAAAAAACAACAATCTACTATTGAATGGAAACTTCGAAAAAAAATGAAAATCAATTTGAGTTAATGTTTTTGTACCTCCCTACATCACTTAATTATTCAAAACTTTATACGGAAAATTGATGTGGTACAAAAGTTGTAATTTAAGATTGTTGGTAGCATATTCTCTTTTTGAATTATGATTAAAAAAGATGAGCATTTTGTGACACCGCATCGGACAGGTACAATCGTTCCTAACTTTATTTTTTCTTGGGTTTCAATGAAAAAATCTATTCCGTAGCTCGTACCACTGGAAACATAGAAGTACTGTACAGTAGAAGTACTATACAGTAGAAGTACTATACAAGAAGATGAGAGCCTACAAATGCGGCTGTGCTTGTACCCAATTCTGAAGATGGTGTGTTCAAAAAAGATCAGATCTTTATGAATGAGGTGAAAAATTAAAGCAGGGATGACTTAAATTTGTATGCAAACTTAATCGGAAAATGTTGAACAAACTCATTCTAAAAATGTGATTGAGTTAATAGTCGTTTCAATAAATTAGAGCTTATTGACTTAAACCTCCCACGATTAGGTATAAGATAATGTTGAAAAAAATTTGTTGGTTAATTTAAAAACAGCAAAATGAATAAATATAAAATAAATTCGTAAATTACGAAATTGTAAACGGATCCTCCAGATTAAGGTTTAAGAATACTGCCCTTAAGATTTACAAAAAAAAAATATACTATCTACAAATTCTTGAAAAATACGAAAAAAATAAAAACAATTTGAGTTAATGTTCTTTTTTACCTACCTAATTTACTTAATTATTCAGAAATTATTAATTTAAATTCGTTGTTAGGCATATTCTTAACATAAACTAGAGATTACAAAGTTGGAAATCTAATACAAAATTCAAATTTAATGCTTTTTGAATTATGGTTATTAAAGACAAGCTGTTGTGGCACTCAATCTGACAGATAAAAACGTTCCTTTCTTTATATATACTTAAGGATTTCAATCTTCTATTTCTCTTGTCAGAAATTAAGCGCTTATGTTAAGCAAACATAGCTGTGCACTTATTGAAAGCTCCAAACGTTCTGAAACAAACAACAAAAACTATTCTTATGGGAAGAATTAACTGGCTGAACATCAATTGCAATAGGTTCACTTGTATAGTTGAAGATAGCTATAGTACAATTGAATTGACGAAGTCGGAAGGAAGAAAACAGTCACAGTCGAGCCCGTTCATAGCCATATGAAGATGAAATAAAAAAATGTGCTTTTATCCGACTGCAAAGTTGGTTTGGCGCACAGAAAAAAAGATTAAAATGACGATAACAAACAAAAAAAAAGTTCCAGTGTTACTTGTAAATGTAATTAACATCAAACAAAATTCGGTGCAGTGTAAAATTGAGAAAACTTCAACTTTTTGCTAAATGTAGGTTAAGCAGTCAATTAAGTCGGAAAAAGTCAATAATCAGTAAAAGTAGAAGAACAGATTGAGGCAAGATGATATTTGCCAAAAAAATTAGTAATGATAGGAAGAGGTACATAATTCGCTTGAATCTTCGACCTTCCAACCACATTGGGAAATGGTTAAGCCTAATGGTGTAGGTACCTGTGGATGAAGCTTGTACATCACTGTCAAAGTAAAAAGATATGAAAATTGTGAAGAGCTCTACAATACAACGTTTTAGTTGTTGCAAGAAATGTATGGTATGACACAAAGTTGAGCACTTTTGGTTAAAGTTACAGTCTTGTGTTCAGCCATCAGTTACCTAGAACTATTTTTATAGCTTTCACAAATGAAAAGCTTACCAAATTTAAATAATTATAATGTACCTTATTGCATCGCGATAGGTTGTCAAAATTACCTCTTTACAAGAATTTAAAAATTCAAAAAGATATGGAATTATATACTTTAATTGTGTATTTATATAAAAATAAGGAGTTCTTCTATTTAACTAACATTATCGTTTTCTTATATAACATATCTTGCTGCAACTTAATTTTAATTTATTTAATTTTGTTGCAGTGCAAACAATTATTCATGCTTTTGTTTTATCTAGCAAATGCAAGTCATTTTCAATGCCCCCATTCTTACTCTATGAGTGAAATCTGTAAATATTTAAGATTGTGTTTTTCATCGGATTTCCTATGACATGGTAATGTTGCTTGCACACAAATTGTAATGTTAAAATTAAATAATTTCTATTCGGAGGTACTTATTACATTTACATCCATATTTATAAAGAAAACATAGTTATTTTAGCTCACGTGTTTAAAAAAACTACACCACGGAATAAGAATTTTCTGCTCAAAATAAAGGCAATTGCTTACTGCTTTATTTGAGTCCGGAACATTCTTATTCTATGGTGTAGTTTCTCTAAACACGGGAGCTAAAATAACTATTTTTTCTTTATGAACAAGGAAGTTAATAAATAAAAATTGATATTTATTTGTTTTATTATGACTTTTAATTTAAATTCATATTGTTTGAACCCATTGAGTAAAACTTAATAATTAATAACAAATATATCCCTTGCTATAAATAAAGTCTTTAATGCGGCATTTGCTTACAAGAAACTTAATTATTTAGGGATTATAGCACCTAGCTAGCTTAGAAATGAATAAGTAAATCATAAGCTAAGAAATACTCCAAAGATTCTAATTTCTTATAAACCGCAACGGCTATGTACAAAAGCATCTTAATTTTAATTACTTTTAAAATAAAGTTCTTAAGTATTTTCGTGACCTTTATTTTTATAATTTAGTTAATGGTTAAAGCGGGCTGTAGGTCAATAACAGATGTTTGTTTAGTGCAACGTTTCGAACGTGTATACGTCCTTCATCAGGCCTTATTTTATTATTCAAATATAAAAAATAAACAATAAAGGCTCTCCCAAACCAATGCGGAACATTCGTTGCGGCGAAAAAACATTCGCATGTCAAAATTTATTTACATGGTGATATCTGAGAGTGCCCACACCAACGCGGCGGAGAAACATATGAAATAATTTTGAGTGACGAATGTTTTTTCGCCGCAACGAATGTTTCGCATTGGTTTGGGAGAGCCTTAATACATTTTAATTAGTTCACCAGTAACAGTGAAACGTCAAACAAATTAACTTACAAAACTTATGAGGGTATTTTTTTTCCCAATATATTTAATATCACAAAAACACATAATAATTTATATAATTTATAAACTGAAAAAAACAAAATTTAAAATTTACGTCAAGTAAAATTTACAAGTAAAATTCTTTTTAAATTTACTTTTTTCCAAACAAAAAACAAAAAACTGAAGAGACTTTAAGTAAAGAAGAACGATGTCGTCACCACCCTCATCGCACACAATCAGATCTACTTTGATTAAGCAAAGTGTTTCGGTCTCTTTATAATCTGACTGTATGCACTACTTAAGTTTTCGCAATCAGACTTTCGGTTAACTGCATTATCAGTGTTGATAATGTGTAACATCTCAAGTAGGTATCTCTTCGCTTGGTGCCTCTCTGTTTGCAAAACTTTTACTCTCTCGAAGTCTGGTTTATGCTTCTCTTTCAAGCAGTGTAGTGCAAGCGCTGTTTTTTGCAAACTCCCGCTGTTTATATCTGACTTGTGACCAGAGAGCCGCTTTTTAAGTTTTTGTTTCGATGTACCAACATACACAGACTTGCTGTACCAACTCCACCTAGACAATTAATTTGGTATACAAAATTGGATCTTTCCATGTTGTCTATTCTTCCTTTTGTATTGGTGAATAAATGGGTACACTATTTATTTTTATAAAATTTTTTGAACACAATAATCAGACACTTTTTGCCATTAACATGAAACAAACAAGGCGGCTTTGGGAGTGTTCAACAAACAAAAAGCAGACATTGCAATGATTATCGATGTTATGGATTATGACATGACAATGGAAAATTTCAAATGGGATATTTTAAGATCATCCCAGATAGCCATTAAAATGTTTAAAAACTCAAATTTTTCTTATGCCAATCGTTTGTGATTCGTTTGTGACAGCAAAAAAGTGTTGTGACTCGCTAGTTATTCAGTTATTAACAAATCAACAAAATGTACCAGTTAGCCATTTTTTTTTTAAAGCTGTAGTAGTATAGACTTCTTTACACTCAATCGATCCGAAATCGTTTGTGACAACGTAGTTTTCGAGAAAAATTAGAAAAACTGATTTCAGTTATTAGAATTTATTAACAAAAAAAAGGCTCTAGCCATAGAGCTTGTATAATGTTTTACTTCATTAGATTGAAATTTTTTTAACAAATTTCGAATTTACCAATAAAATCGTTTGTGGCTACCTAGTTTGTTTGTGACAGCCTATTTTCCGAAAACTCGTTTTTCAATGGAATAAGTATAAACTTAAACCAGCCATTACGAGTTTTTGGAAAATAGTCTGTCAAAAACAAACTTGGTTGTCCCAAACGATTTCTTTGCTAAATTCCAATTAAATAAACAATTTTCAAGATAATGATTACAAATTTAAACCAGCCATTATTATTTTTTTTTTTTTAATTTCCTTAGATTATAGTGGTTCATATGAAAATATCTGAAAATCCTAGAAACTTCCTCTTTTTGTACTTATGCAAAAATAAAAAAAAATACGAGTATGTAACTGTGTAGGTATGTAAAAAAAAATCTGATGTAAAAATAAAATAGAAACAAAAAGGTGACAAAAAAAGTACATATTACAGTAATGACAGAGTATTCTGGCTGGCAGGCTGGCGCTTTGCAAACTGTTGATTTGCAAACCCATGCTTTCATTTTATTGTATGATGTTGGATCTGGATGATGACTTATATTAAGGTTGAAAAACATTTACGAATACCAACAAGTTTTCAACCTTTATGAAAATATCGTTGTATGGCAGCTACCCGCTATAGATATGGTCCAGTGCATTTCAAAGCAGTTTGTTACACGATACAATTTATAAAGAAAAATATTCGTAGACCATATCATGGCCATGGTCATGGTCTGGACATGACAATGCAATATGCACCATGATACATGGATGCAAGAAGCCAGAAGCATTATAAACATGCCAAATGCAACACGTGCACGCAAACGTATGCTTGCACGCAAACGTATGCGTACACGCAAACGTATGCGTCCACGCAGACGTGTGCGTGCACGCAAACGTATGCGTGCTCGCAAACGTATGCGTGCACGCAAACGTATGCGTGCACGCAAACGTATGCGTGCACGCAAACGTATGCGTCCACGCGTTTGCGTGGACGCATACGTTTGCGTGCACGCATATGTTTGCGTGAACGCATACGTTTGCGTGCACGCATACGTTTGCGTGGACGCATATGTTTGCGTGGACGCATACGTTTGCGTGCACGCACACGTTTGTGTGGACGCATACGTTTTCGTGCAGGCATACGTTTGCGTGGACGCATACGTTTGCGTGCACGCATACGTTTGCATGCACGCATACGTTTGCGTGCACGCATACGTTTGCGTGGACGCATACGTTTTCGTGCAGGCATACGTTTGCGTGGACGCATACGTTTGCGTGCACGCATACGTTTGCATGCACGCATACGTTTGCGTGCACGCATACGTTTGCGAGCACGCATACGTTTGCGTGCACGCATACGTTTGCGTGGACGCATACGTTTGCGTGCACGCATACGTTTGCGTGGACGCATACGTTTGCGTGCACGCACACGTTTGCGTGCACGCACACGTTTGCGTGGACGCATACGTTTGCGTGCACGCAAACGTTTGCGTGGACGCATACGTTTGCGTGCACGCATATGTTTGCGTGGACGCATACGTTTGCGTGCACGCATACGTTTGCGTGGACGCATACGTTTGCGTGCACGCATACGTTTGCGTGGACGCATATGTTTGCGTGGACGCATATGTTTGCGTGCACGCACACGTTTGCGTGGACGCATACGTTTTCGTGCAGGCATATGTTTGCGTGGACGCATACGTTTGCGTGCACGCATTCGTTTGCATGCACGCATACGTTTGCGTGCACGCATACGTTTGCGAGCACGCATACGTTTGCGTGTACGTATACGTTTGCGTGAACGCATACGTTTGCGTGCACGCACACGTTTGCTTGGACGCATACGTTTGCGTGCACGCATACGTTTGCGAGCACGTTTGCGTGGACGCATACGTTTGCGTGCACGCACACGTTTGCTTGGACGCATACGTTTTCGTGCACGCATACGTTTGCAGCACGCATACGTTTGCGTGCACGCACACGTTTGCGTGCACGCATATGTTTGCGTGGACGCATACGTTTGCGTGCACGCATACGTTTGCGTGCACGCATACGTTTGCGTGCACGCATATGTTTGCGTGCACACATACGTTTGCGTGGACGCATACGTTTGCGTGCACGCATACGTTTGCGAGCACGTTTGCGTGGACGCATACGTTTGCGTGCACGCACACGTTTGCTTGGACGCATACGTTTTCGTGCACGCATACGTTTGCGAGCACGCATACGTTTGCGTGCACGCACACGTCTGCGTGGACGCATACGTTTGCGTGTACGCATACGTTTGCGTGCAAGCATACGTTTGCGTGCACGTGTTGCATTTGGCATGTTTATAATGCTTCTGGCTTCTTGCATCCATGTATCATGGTGCATATTGCATTGTCATGTCCATACCATGACCATGGCCATGATATGGTCTACGAATATTTTTCTTTATAAATTGTATCGTGTAACAAACTGCTTTGAAATGCACTGGACCATATCTATAGCGGGTAGCTGCCATACAACGATATTTTCATAAAGGTTGAAAACTTGTTGGTATTCGTAAATGTTTTTCAACCTTAATATAAGTCATCATCCAGATCCAACATCATACAATAAAATGAAAGCATGGGTTTGCAAATCAACAGTTTGCAAAGCGCCAGCCTGCCAGCCAGAATACTCTGTCATTACTGTAATATGTACTTTTTTTGTCACCTTTTTGTTTCTATTTTATTTTTACATCAGATTTTTTTTTACATACCTACACAGTTACATACTCGTATTTTTTTTTATTTTTGCATAAGTACAAAAAGAGGAAGTTTCTAGGATTTTCAGATATTTTCATATGAACCACTATAATCTATAAATCTTGAAAATTGTTTATTTAATTGGAATTTAGCAAAAAAATCGTTTGGGACAACCAAGTTTGTTTGTGACAGACTATTTTCCAAAAACTCGTAATGGCTGGTTTAAGTTTATACTAATTCCATTGAAAAACGAGTTTTCGGAAAATAGGCTCTCACAAACAAACTACGTAGCCACAAACGATTTTATTGGTAAATTCGAAATTTGTTAAAAAAATTTCAATCTAATGAAGTAAAACACTATACAAGCTCTTTCGCTAGAGCCTTTTTTTTTGTTAATAAATTCATAATTCAAAATCCATTTCCCATCTTTGAAGTGGAAACAACACTGTTTTATTTTTAAAATTAATCTTTTATACTTAGATATCATTGCAGCACGTTGCTCACCTCAAAGCATAATAACTTACCTCGGCATCATGAATCACGGTACACATACACCAGCACTAACCTATGCATATCTCCGCCCATAGCAATAAACAAAATGAAAGTGTGGTGAACTGAAATCAGTTTTTCTAATTTTTCTCGAAAACTACGTTATCACAAACGATTTTATTGATATATTCAGAAATCACAAACGATTCCTGATCGATTGAGTGTAAAAAAGTCTATACTTCTACAGTTTTCAAAAAAAAAATGGCTTACTGGTACATTTTTTTGATTTGTTAATAACTTAATAACTAGCGAGTCACAACACTTTTTATTGCTGTCACAAACAGTCACAGACGAATCACAAACGATTGGCACAAATAACTACATAAAGTTATCCGAAGCAAAAAGAAATAGGTTTAATTACATTTTGATAACAAAATATAGAACGACATAAAACTTTGCTTATTTGAACTATGCTGTGATGTTGTCCATGACATAACCTAGCCTACATATTTCAAGTACCTACATGCATAGGTTATCCGGATATTCCCCTAGCAAACTTAAAATGTCCTTACAAGACACAACTTTGCGTTAAAACTTCTGTAATACTAAGACCTTAAGTATAAATAGGCGTGTTTTGTTTCAACTTAAAGCCAAGACTATACAGTCTGAGTGCTGGGATACACGAGCGCAAAAAAGAATTAATTCATGAAAGAGAACGGATGATTTTTATAAAGAAAGAAAGAAAGAAACGGATAAATGGCATCCCTTTCCTTCGTCCTAAAAATCATCCCTTCTCTTTCGTGAATTAATTCTTTTTTGCGCTAGTGTATCCCAGCACATATAAACTACAAAACAACAACAGTTTAGTGTGAATACAAATTTTTTTATTGAAATATAAAATAAAATGCTATACAAACGAGGCTATCATAAGACTGGATATTCAACCAGGCTAACGATAGCCTCGTTTCTATAGCATTTTGTTTTATTTTTCATCAGACTCAATCGAATATTTTGTATTCCGAATAAATTTTTGTTGTTTTGTAGGTAATATTAAAATATTGTTTAAGACTGTATAGTCTTGACTTATGATTGTTTCACACACATTCGGTTTCATTCGGTTCGGTTTCAATTCGGTTTGTATTCGGCTGTGCTTATATGTGTTTATATGTGTGAAACGATAAAACGGTGCTCTACGGTTTCTATTAGGTTTTTATTTTTGTCGTTTTAACGTTTCACACATATCAGGCACAGCCGAATACAAACTGAATAGAGACCGAACCGAATGAAACCGAATGTGTGTGAAACGAGCCTTAAGGACAAAAACCGAATGTGTGTGAAACGAGCCTTAAGGCAAACAAAACACACCTTATATCGGGTTTTTCAATAAGAGCGCTACAAAAGTTTTTTTTAATAAAACAAAAATGGTTTTGGATATCAATGAAATTCTTTATTCCTGTGAAAGTACGTTCGTCCTGTTGGAACCACATGTCCTCCAAGTCCATATCATCCAATTGGGGCCGAAAATATTCGGTTATCATTGAACGGTAGCGATCCCTTGATCATCACGGAAGAAGTACGGCCCAATGACGCCGCCGGCCCATAAACCACACCAAACCGTAATTTTTTCGGGATGCAATGATGACTCTTGGAGTACGTGTGGATTGCTGCCTGACCAATACCGCATATTTTGTTTATTGACGAAGCCATTCAGCCAGAAATGAGTCTCATCGCTGAAGATGATTTTTCGATGAAAATCGGAATCATTTTCAAGTTGGTGTTCAGCCCAATTCACGAACATACGACGCTTCTGGTGGTCAAGCGGCTTCAGTTCTTGCGTCAATTTAATCTTGTAAGGATGTAGGCCAAGATCTTTTCGCAAAATTCGCCGCAACGACGTCACAGAGATGCTCAACGCTTGAGAACGACGTATGAGAGACACTTTTGGGCTTTCTGCAACTGAAGCCTCAGCGGCAGGCACGTAGCCAGGGGGGGAGGGGGGTTTGAGGGGCTGAAGCCCCTATCGAAATGATTTACAAAAAAAAAAATAAACAGTTTAAACTTTTTGGTATAAATTAAAATCTTTAAAAATATAGAGAGACTATTTAGGTAAAGTTTAATTTTTTAAAAACAAGACACTATGGGCGCAGGGTCGAAAGTCCACAGGCCAAAAGTCCATTATGGACTTTTGTCCCACTTGGGTGGGTCAGAAGTCTACAATTGTATTATGGAGATTTGACCCACTCAAGTGGGTCCACAAAAAAAAGGGTCAATATTCACTAATTTTAAAAAGAAAATGGGTCATCATAAGTCCACAATAATTTCATATTATAATAGTGAAAAAAGCAGTACAATTAAGAATTATTTATTTATTTTGTTAAGAATTAGTTTGTATACTCTTCACTACTCGTAAACTTAAAGCACACCAACTGACAACATAGGCGCCTGCCTGGTGACTGGACTTACCCTAAGCGGAGCGACGGAGTTGCGTGAGCGGAACAGAGGATCCGAAAAGGGAGTCAAAATCCTTAAACCCGCGAAGCGGGCCACCCAAAGTACTGTTTAGCACCAAAAAAACCTTTAATAACAGATCGACTGATAGCTTAGGCGCCTGCCCGACGATTGAGCATTGAGCATACCCTAAACGGAGCAACGGAGTCGCGTGAGCGGGACAGAGGACCCGAAAAGGGAGTTAAAATCCTTAAACCCGCGAAGCGGGCCACCCAAAGCAGTCTTGTTAAAGAAAACTATCTATAAAGTGATCCCTGAAGTGGGTCAGAAATCCACAATCAATGGGCCAGAAGTCCACAAGATTTTTGTATGGACTTTTGGCCCATCGGAGTGGGTCAAAAGTTCACAACTGATTTATGGACTTGTGACCCACAGAAGTGGGACAAAAGTCCATTATGGACTTTTGGCCTGTGGACGTTTGACCCTGCGCCGACACTATTTAGGTATATAATATTTAATATGAGGAGACTAATAAGGTATTACGTATGTTATTTATTACGTTCACTTTGTGTGGTGTTAAAGCGAGCTGTAATAAACAAATCTCATTACCACTCAACGAAATCAATGCTACTTAAAGAGTAGAGTCGAGCCAAAATTTTGTATGTATAATGAACTGTTTTTTTTTTTGCAAATTTGGACTTATTTTATGTGTGTGTATTCAATTTTATTTAATGATTTGACCAAAATCCTTCTTCTGTAATCTCAACAAAATTTATGCACAACTTCAAATCGAAGTTTAAACTCATGTAATGAGTCGAAAATCCGATCCTTCCATGTACTGAATTAGAAAATCGATTAAGTTTTTTCTTATGCTGAGGCCACATGAGCCAGTACTGGCTTTCCAAACTTGAGCAACTTGCTCGTCAACTTGCTTGCCTTCTTTGGAGCCAGTTTGAAGACAGCAGAGAAGCTTTTAAGTCGGAACCACTCATATGTGTCGTGTTTTGTGTTGTGGAGTCATGTGTCGCTGTCATTCCATATATTTCCTACGCCACACAGCAACACAACATACCAGACAAATGTAGTTCTATAATAATTCTAAAAAAAATCGTGCTTTTAGAGGTGGTTTAATCCATAGTCATCTTAGCCATCCTTGAATGGAATTTGACAGTTCATACCTTGTCGGATTGGTAATAGACTAAATTTTGGCATACACAGAATATTTCGTTCAAAATGTCACCGAAAAAAAACCTTAAATCAAACAATTTTATCAAAAAAAATAATAGATTTTTTAAAGGTTTTCCAATACATCTTTGCAAAAATTCTTCAATTTAATTTGACATTCTATTGGTGTGATTTACATGTATCTTCGTCTGACTTATGCAAAAAAAAGAAGACACAATATAAAATTAAACTTTTTTCTTTTGTTGGATAGAGAGAGAAGACAAAAATGCAGAAGATCTTCATACGTGCTGATTATAGAAAGTATAATGCAGATATGAAGACGGAAATGTTCATCTTCATGATGGTTTCCTTTCACACGCTTGATTTTTTGGCATACTTCTGCCCCGCTCTACTTTTCTTCATATTTGCAGATGGAGATAGATGGAAATCCAGCAGATGGCTTGACAAATCGGGAAGAGAATATTGTGTTCCAAATAATGTCACCTGAAAGCCCCAAAATCACATATTTCCCGAGCGAAAAATTTAATCCCAACAAATTCGGGTTATTAAGATATTTTTTAATCAATCAAAATCATGGCATTCAATCATATTTGAATATTGGTGCCTATTTTGGAAATTTTTAAACTTCTTGGTCCCGCCACCCTTTAAAGGTTGTGGTAGAAAGAATTATTTAATTCAAACATTTTCACCAACTGCTATCAAGATCGCTTTATATTCAAGACTGAACGAGTCCACTTCACAACTTCTACTGGCTTCGAAAAAGTCAAGCCAGTTTCGCCAGACTTGCACGAGTGGCACAATGTCCCTATTTAATTATTAAATAAAAAAATTCAAATTGTTATGTTCTTAGTTTTAAATTCTTTGTTTATATAGTTACACTTTAGTCTTTAGAGCAAGCCCCCCCCCCCCCTCCCGAACCGAAATGCTGGCTACGGGCCTGCTCAGCGGCAGCAATATTCTCGACACTACGGGCACTTCTTTGTCTCACTGGCACGGGAACATTTTGTACTGTGCCTGTGGATTCAAATTTTTCCACTAGACGCTCAATTGTTGATCTGCTAGGACGATTATTACGATCATAAATTGGACGTAGCACTCTTAACGTTGAGGCCACTGACTCCGAATTTCGGTAGTAAATTTTAAAAATTTCGACTCGTTGTTGGCTCGTTTATCTTTCCACCATGAAATGGCAAACCTTACTGAAGAGAAATGTAAAAACAGCGGCAAGAAATATGGCGTCGTTTGCCGTCCCTGATGCTCTACTTTTGTAGCGTCCCTGTTGAAAAACGACCCATAACAACTTTTCAATCATAAAATCCATAAGATTGTCTTCTCTCTACGTCTTACACTTATCATTCACACGAAACAAATATAGGTAGCCAAGAATTTTCATGACTTCGTTAAATCGAAATATCATCTTGGCACTTACATCAATATAGTAACTAACTCTTGAAACTCAATCAAAAACTTTTAACGGTTACGTTAAAATTTGCATTTCATATACAGTGTAGTTCCTGGTGTTCTTGCTCCTGCAGCTGATCCCATATAAACTTTAAAATCATCGTTTTCCCTATGAAGAAAAACCAGTCTTGTGAAGAAGACGTGCCATAATACATATATATCAACATACACCCACACCATACATTTCAGAACTTTAGTTAGCTAATCTCATATCCAAAGCGATTTCGTTAGATAAAATAAACACACATGCAAAAAAAATAAAACAAAAAGAATGAAACGAAACTTCACAAACTAATAAACATAATTCGCGCTCAGCAACCCTGAAATATTCAAAATAAGTTCACATTCTAAAATTTTCTCCCAGAAAATAGGGGGAAAAAAGGACGAAGGATTGGAAAATTGCAAGCGGGATGAAAAAGCTATTCAAAGTTTCTTAACACTTTTGCTATGACATTCCAACAAATTCTGCGACTGGTTAGTTGGATCTGGGTGGCTATTATCCTTCCTTATGGATCAGCGGCTTCCTTCTTTGCCTGTACATATGTATGTACATATATGTAAGTATGCATGTTGAATGTTATGTAGGTTCGACAAATGCTGCAATGGTTTACATCTAACATTATACAGTGATGCTAAGGGAAAACATTTTCTATAAATTTCCATTTATTTGTAATTTTTGGCTCCGCATCCTACGAGTATGTATGTACATATGTTTATATGTTAGTTTATACATAAATGTATACAGAATGAAGTTTGCTTAGCGTACAAAGAGCCGAGCGAGCGAGCGGAAGAAAACTCTTGAGATGTCCTTTGATATGAGTATATGTCATGCTAAAGTGAAGAACTAAATACGTGTGTAAGTGCATCAGCGCCAAACAGTGAATAAGAACTGAGGAGAGGACTTTTTTCAGAGCATAGGTTCGGGAATAAATGGGAAAACTTTTGAACTTCCGCCGAACTTTTGTCACCTCCTTTGCGCAGCCCGCCTACACACTACACGGTACACTAAGACTACAAACACACAACCAAACACACAATGGCCTGGTCCATGATGAGTTTTTGCATTGGTACCTAAATTATGTTACTGACAATTTTGTTTGTGCAAATATGTATAACAAAAGAAACAGAAATTGGTAGGGTGTGTTTTTATTTTATTTTTGGATAGATACATGTATAGTTTCGCCTCGGGGATAATGCCACCTCATCAAAAAATAATGCCATCTAAAAGGTACAGTACATAATAGATCAACAAAATATCAGTTAGTTTCAGTAATTGGTTAGCAATAGGTTTTTTTTAACAAAACTTTTAAAAATTTCAAGGTTGTATAAAAATTTAAGCACCTTATTTCTTGGGATATTGGAAAAAAAAGTATTCCATTTGAAATGCCATTAAATCCTCATAAATGGTCAACACAGTTTAGTATTGGTGAGCCATAGTTTTTTTTGTTTCAAAGAAATGTCCCATATTAGTCCAGTAACCTTGTCATTTGTATGGAAGGACCCGTTTGCCTCAAATCTGGTACTTTTGATTTTTTGCTGAGTTGCTTAGCATGTTGGCTTAAAAAATAACCTAAGTTTTTCACCACGAGCGGATACCCTTTCATGGTCAAACATCCTAAGAACCGCGACTTATATTCCGCGAAGAATATTCTATACAATTTATTTAGTAGAAATAGGATCTTTGAAGCAAATTATAAGAGTCAGTTTAAACATCGACCAAAATTTGTGTCTTAGTAGGGAATGACAGACTGACTGAAGAGCCTACTGTTATATCTGGGCCAAACACATTAATTTCTGGAGTTGAGGTTACATGTACTTTTTAATTGAATTGTATTCATTCACTCCACTTAAAACCGAAATTACTTCATCTTCATTATGAAGCAAATTAATTTACTTTGAAATCGTAGGATCAAGTATTTCCTTTAAAATTATAGTTCTTTAGGAAAAAATCCCCAACAACTTAAAAACTCGCGAAAAATCGCGGTTTTTCAGATTTTTGATGATGAAGCGGTCGACGACGCACTATGGGACAAAATGATGAAATCCATCTCAAAAATGCTTTTGACGAATTTCGTTATTTCAGAAACCTAATGATGGATTTACATACTAAAAAAGTAGTTCTTTACGGCACAATACTTTTTTTTTGATCCTGTGTTTTTATAAGTACCTAAAATGAACTTTAAACGTGACAGTTCGATATTTTTTTATATTATTTCTAATTATAAGAATTGAATGTTTGAAATCAATTATTTCGTAAGTTTCTGGACAGACTTAATTTATATTATACATTTTTGAAAAGCCCAATTTTTCTTCTTTACAAAACCATTACTTTTGTTACAACTAAACGTAACTGTAAAATAATAAAAAATTATGAGTAAAATGCGTTATATTTTACTTTGTTTTGTTTTCAATTGAAGTTTTCTCTGTTGCCTCCGGCTGCCTCCGCTAAGATATTGCTTGTTTTGTATTCTAAAAATATTGTTAATTAAGGAAATAAAATAAAATTTTGCGCATATTTGCGCTTTTATGTCTTAGAAGCAAAAACGTATAATGAGAAAAAAATAAGTCTTTAAAAAAAAACTTCGAATTTTTATAACTTTGGTAATATCGACTGAAAAAAATTAAAATTTGACACAACTATAGTCACTTTTAAGATATATAAAACTGTGTATTAGAAAAATTCTAAGACTATTGTTTTCTTACTTCTAAATCAAAATTGTAAGAAAAATGTCTAGAATAAAAAAATATAACTGTTTGAAAAATTTTAAAATATAATTTCTTACACACCTATGCTAAATTTTAAATTTGTTCGTCGGTTATTACCAAAGTTATAAAAATTCAAAGATTGATATTAAAAAAAAAAAAAAAACAATAATTTCCCATTTAAAATTTTCATCGTCTGAGGGATCATATCAATATTAAACAAATTAAAATTGAAAATAATATTATTGAACTAGGTATGAACTGTATTCAAATTTAACTGTTAACAAAAGAATAGAGCAGCATAAAACTGACTCAACAAGATCAAAAGCAACTTATTGAACTTGTATTCTCATTAAAGGTTAGACCGCACACAGCTGCAGCGGAACTACACTTCACGACACGGCAAAATATTATTTGTATGAAATTGTATGAGCTATATCGCACTAAGCGGCAACTGAACTTCATAAAAAAATGTTGTTAGATAGTTTATATATAATTATATTTTGGATTTTTAAACTCAATTTACTGAAACTATGATCAACTATTTATTGATATTTTCCAATTTTTTATAATTCACAACGGTCTGCATTATTCCCAATGACCAAAACTTTTTTTCGGTTGGGTGGTTTATTATCGAATTTCAATATTTACCAACTATCGATCAACAATCGCAATAGGGGTCATAGTAATAAAAAGTATTCAAAAATAATTGGTCTCGAAATGTAAGCAACAATGGGATAAAGCCCAGAGAAAACCAGATCCCTTTGAGGCTAAATGATGACTTCAGATTTATACTAGATTCATGTAGCTCCTTGAGAACGCGGAAGGCCCTCAAAACCTTACGAAGAAGAGATTCACGAAAACGGAAAAACATGCAATTAATTCAGGAACGTCGAATGGAGTATGATGATGAAGCTTCGTTTATAACTTTCCTTAGAATTATGCAAAAAGATGCGACACAAAAAAATCTGCTTCAAAATCTTTTATGGAAGTCAGATGGTGTATCGTACTTAACGAAGGAAAATGCTTAAGGTATCTACATACATTGAAACTGACCTTTCAAAAACGCAGTCCATTTAGGTACTTAAGGAATTTTCTTTCCAATAAGGACTTGGACTATAAAGCTAAATAACAAATTTTTTTCTTTTAAAGGACGTTGAATACAAAAAATTCAGAAACACATAAAAAGGGAGTAGAAAGCGGCTGAGAAGTGGGCGGAAAAATTACAAATCTCATGCAAACTTTAAAAAAACTCAGTTAATTTTGTTTGACTTCCTAGGCATGTAAAATAATGATATTTCTAACAAATAGGCGTGGCAGTGGGCGGATTTAAAAAAAAAGGTCCTTTAAATATTTTCATCGGTAACAGAAGTAAACTGTTAAAATTTCATCAAAATCGGTCGCATAGTTCTTGTTTCAACATGATTTACACATATAGATTGAACAAGATCTACAACTTTTATGTTTTATATTATTTAAAACAAAGAAAATAATATATTTCAAATAAATTGTTTTCTTTATTTCAATTCTTGGTTATTCAAGTATAGGTACGTGTGCAAAATTTCAAAAAAAAAAATATTGATAAATAAAGAAGTTATGGATTTTTGAGATGGATTTGAGCATTTGGGTCCATTGTGCGACGGCCGAGGTTGAAAAGTGTTTGAAAATTAAAAAAAAATCAACTTTTTTTGTTTGAAAACTTAAAATTTTGAAAACGACTTGGTCAGTATTTTGAAAACTAGGTGTAATTAATTTTTTTATTATTTTGTAGAATACTTGAAAAAATCATGTTTCTAAATTCAAAAATAACGGTACCTTCCATACAAATTTTGAAAAACTGTTTTTCTCGAAAATAGCTCAAAGAATTTGTATAAAAACATAGGCGTTTACTTTTAAAAGTCTTTTCAATATTTTGATAAAAAAAAATTTCACAAGTAACGGTTACCTATTGAAAGTACCTGTGATAGAACCGATTTTTCGGTTTTCAAATTTCTCGTTAACGAAAGGAGCTCTTGTTGTCAATTCAAACAATTTTGCTTATACAAATTTTCGAAAAAATTATTTTTGGATTTTTCAAAATAATATTGATTTTTTTTTCAAAATTCAATATCTTGAATATAGGCTCATTAATATTTTTTTTTTTTTTAAATTGTATTTACTTAAATACTTAAGTTGGCATACCAGATTTTATTTTTGAAAATGGGAACCAAATTTTATATATAAAAAATTAATTTTTCGAAAACCACTCCAACGATTTTTGTTTTTTTTATTTTCATAAATTTATATTTATCAAACAAATCAGATCGCATAGTTTATTTTGAGCTCTTACTTTTTTAGCAATTAAAATAAAAAAAAAGTATTCGAACTTATAGTAATAATTTATTTTTATTTGTTTAAACTCTTTTTTTAATGATATCAAGGTTTTTTTTATTAACTTCTATTTGAAAAAAAAACTCTTATTTTTATTTGAAATTAAATTTGTACGTGTATTAGTGTGGTCCTTTGTCCTTTGTCCTTTGTGGTCATTTTCTTATTTTGAATGACACACCCCTAATTTGTTCTAAATAATTAAAAAAAATCCTGTAAAATTTTAGATAATTATATTAACGTTTACCAGGCCCTTAAGACGTCTGAAGTTTTATATGGGAAATCCCTTGTATTTTTGTACATAAAAAAACACACAATTTTTTCTGCATGAATTCATATTTTATAACCTGAGTGCAAGAATTAGGTAACTTTGATATATACAATTTGGAAATAGCAACCAAAGGCACAAAGGGTGCGATTTGTTAAGGAACTAATACTACGTTTTCATTATATAGCCGAAATGAGGTAGGTAATTTCGAAATTTGGCAAAAAAGTGATTTCATTATCAAATCAGCTAATTTCATTTGACATCTCATTTCATTTTGATTTTGGAATGGCAGTTAGCCGTTTATTTTTGTTGTTTTCTCTTTCTGTTTTATGTTGTTGAGTATAGTTTATTGATATTTTCATACAAAAGCTTTTAAGAGCTTTGAAACTGATTTCCGCTGGACAGTAGTGGATCTAGGATTTGGCTGTGGGGGGGGGGGCTTGCAGTTTGGAGATCCATTTTGAGGACCTTAAGTAATAAAATTTGCTTGTCCCAAGATAAATTTTATAATTTATAACAAATAATAGAGATCAGTTTAGATTTAATTCAAGACCGTACTCAACTTCAAACTCAAAGTCAAACTAAACTTCACGACAACGCGGCAAAACATTATTTTTCATGAAATTTTAGGAGCTATATCGCACTAAGCGGCAACTGAACTTCATACAAATTCATACGAATTCGTGTGAAGTGTAGTTCCGATGCAGTGCAGTTCCGGCGAGTGCGGTCTAATCTTTAAGGCTCCAGTATTTTATTTTTTTTCCTTTTTCTTTAATGATATCCGTTTTTTGTGTGCTTTTATATCCGCTCCTGCTGCGCTTCAAAATGTTTTGAATACAAAGTACAATAACAATTATTCATAATTGCTGTAGCGGAGATAGAAGCAAATTAAAAGGCGCACAATAATTTTTAGCCATATATGCTTGAACCACGCGTACAAATTCGTTTATTTATATTATTTAAAAATTGATTAGGTACCTACATTATGTAGTTATATTTTTAAATTAGCTGTGTGTATGTTTTGAACTTACCACTTTTGACAAGATTTGAAAACTGTTTTTAATTGGCTAGTTCAGAAAAATTATATTTAAGTGTTCGTACTGGTAAAAGCTCATATATGTGCTTTGACACGGTATTAGTCCTCTAAGATCTCATTTTTCCTGAATTAGGCAAGTCAAAGAGAAACTTTTTTGTTCAAACTGACACTTTACGACACAAGACAAAGCTGCTCTAAGAAATAAGCCGCGGCCCAATTCTGCCAGCGTGAATGAGTTTTCGTGTATACGCTGCACACGCTTTATAGGTATTCATGCTAAAAAAAATATGTCGACAAATTTGCACGTCACTCTAGAGTCCAGAGGGATTGAAAATATTCATTTGCTTTTGCATAATTTTCTGAGCGCGCACAGAGAAAACTCACGCTTTTGGAATTTGGCTCCTTGACTAGAGAATTTCTATTGGTTAGGGCGTTAAGGCCATATATTTTAGGTCAAACCTTGCACTTCATTCTGATAGGATGAGCTTTGGTACACTAATAGTCCACATCCTAAGTTTACTTTTAAGAAGTGTTTCCACGGTGGCAACACGGGCAGACCGGAGATATAAGGGTTGCCTTCTGACCATGCTTTAACACGAAATTTCGCATAAATTAGCCTAAAAATCGGTAACCAGACATCGGTGGATATCGTGGAATGCCTCGTTGGATTTAGAATACTTGAAGCCAGCCATAGGAATATTTTCATTTTTTTACCACTCCCCCACCCTTGTACGCGGGGGGAGTAAAATACCCTCGGCGGATAAGGGTTTTTATTTGTCAGAAAATAATGGTTATAAAATGAATATTCATAAAATTTTAAGATGAGCGTCGACGTAGAATATCGTAATTTACAGCATATTCGAAGTCCATTTTTATCCATGTATTAGTTTTTTGTATAATCGCTTTCAAAATTGGAGGAGGGGAAGGTGGAAGTATATCAAACCACTATATTATCGTCTTGGTATAACCTACGCATATGGCACATGACCTTAGGGTAATTTTTAATGCCCAATCTTATGCAATCAAAATAATTTCAATATAATTTCCCTAGAAAAAGTTATAACCTTTATATGACGACTAAATTTTCAGTGAAACAGGCATAACATAACCAAATTTCTCTTGACTCTAGAGAATTTTTTTTTCAGGTGTCAATATGAGTTTTTGAGTGAGGTTTTGGTCGAATTTCGCCCAGTGCGCGATATACTTGTATGATGAGATTTCACTAAACACCATTCGATTGAAGTGTTTTATTAAATCTGTTGCAAAAACCAACTTCTGTCTTCATGCAAGCCTTCCACCTTACTTAGCCGCTGCGAAACAACACAAATATACATAGGACATATTAACAAGTTCAAATGTGTCTTATGCCACATCGTGGGGCTGGAAGAAAACTCTTCTTGGGTTAGAGAGAGCCCATTACCACCACTGCAGATGTCGCTCCGAAATCATTGATCACAACGATTTCCTGCAAATGCAAAACAGATTGTGGAATATGTGTGGGTGCCGTAAGTCGGGACCTAAGTGTTCTGTTTTATGTGCAAACTGCTCTAGCGAATCTTGCGAAAACGTTGTTCACATTCGGGAGCTGCTACAAAATGAGGATGCAGTTGAATCAAACAATCCCGGAGAACTACAAATACGAACTGACAATACGGAAGACGAAACACTTGCCATGGTTGAAAATGAAGTTGATGATTTGAGTTTGGAACTACCATCATCGAAAAAGAAATTAAAATCCGATTAAATATTAAAAGTATTTAAATGCGTGGATAAGGCCTACAGGAAAAACCACGTCACAAACAAAAAAAAACGCACCTAGTACTCTACCTTTACGGTGGTGCGGAAAAGAGTTTAGGGTATATCAAACATAGCCTCCGATAGAAAAGCATATGAAAATTTTAGTATTTTCAAAAATCCCAAGTTTAAACACTAAAAAAACATTTTTTTAAGAAATACCTAAGTAGTTTTTGTTCTTAAGTTCTTAAGTCCACCCGGTTTTCAACAATCGGCTAGAAATTATAAAGGGCGTTGAATTTTAAAATCAAAAATATTACTAAATTACGTAAAATAAACAAAAACAAATTAAAATTTTTTGTTTTTGTTTCAAAATTTTGAGTTTGAAAATTTATTTTTCAAAAACTATTAACTAAAACCTAAAACCTAAATTTTCAAACTCAAAATGTTGAAAAAAAAAAAAAATATTTTTTTTTCTTTAATTTTGAGTTTGAAAATTTATTTTTCAAAAACTATCAACTAAAACCAAATTTTTTTAAACACCAGATAGATATTGCATGAGATTGTAAGTGTTGCCATTGTTTTTCAATATTTTTTTTTTATATTCAAAGTTTTTTTTTGCTAATAATAAAAACTAGTACTTTAGTAAATCCAAGATGGCGGCTTACGCAGGGGAGCAATTTTCCCGACAAAACCCTCCAGGATGCCTTATGACCTCGTCTAACGAGTTCTGAAAGAAAAATGTGCAGTACTATTTTTTCCTTGGCAAATGCTCATTCCGACTGGGCTCTTAATTTTGTTAATTCTTAAACAAATTTTCTTTTTGTAGATACATTATGTAGGTACAGTACACACATTTTTAACGCAGAAATGGGATGATATTTTTCTTGTAAATGAAAATAAATCGTGGAAAATTTTGCATGCATTGTGTTTTGATACTTTAGAAATTTTGCACGCACTGCCTTTGATTATGCGGACGTAGCGCCATCTGTGTTTTAACAACATAAATGATTTAAAACGACGCAACAGCTAAATTATGTTTGTATTAACAATAAATACCTACGAAAATTTAAAATCGCGATTTAAAAAATGGGTTGTTGGTGAAGGAAGGTGAAATTTTGGGGTTAGGGGTATTTTTTGATAACAAAAACTAAAAAAAATATTTCTGGAAAGGGCCACCCTAATCACCTACCAAATATACACACCAAATTTCATTAAAATCGGTCTTATATAACTGATTAAATTCGATGATAAATAATTGTTTTCCACAGCAAAATCTATAAAAAAGAAGATACTTCTTGGCAACTAAGTTCGGAAAACTAATTTATTGGTTTCCTTCATAAACTTCAGCTGAAAACGTCCAAAAAAGTGACAGCTCGTGCAAAATATTCAAAAACATCCCTGATTTTGACATTTATAAACGTCAAAGTGTCATGGATTTAGTACGATACTAAAAAGATTATATAACCTTTTGATGATTTTAACATTAGTAAAATGTTAGGAGATAGTGCAATGCTAAACTCATTTAAAATTAGCAAAATAGAATTTATAACCTTATATCATACTAAAAATGATTACACATCGTACTAAATCGACTAAAATTTTGCAACCAATGTTTTTGTAGAAGCCTTAATTGCCGATAGCTAGTTAAATTCAAGAATCAAGGGTAAAAAATAAAAAAAATAATTTTAATTTTGAAAATCATATCCCTCCCCCTCGAAATATTTGTCTGGCTACGGCCTTGTAATATATAACAAGTTACATAATCATTATTTAAAAAAATAGCAACTGCATCGCTCCGACTATAGCTAGAAGGTATTTGAACCGAGCCTTATCCTATTGTAATTCTTTGGTATTTGATTTAAAATGTGTGCCAATCGTACATAGAAACAATATTTAACTTAAACATATTTTATAATTTTTTTTTGTCCTTTGAACGGATCACAAGTTATTTTGACATTGAGTTTTATTGTTTCACGTTGTAATGAAGTCATGTTTCATGTTTAAACAGAAGAAGAACATCACAAAAAAAAAAAAAAAATACAAACTAAAACTTTACAGTGGGTGCAAAAGATCGGAAAATGTAGAGCAAGGCCGAGCGAAAGGCAGCAAGCCTTTTCTCTTCTATGCCATCCAGCGAGGGCGAGTGTGTGTGTGCATTAACTTGGCTCGTATAATGGGCTCGGGCTTGGGGATGTGTTTTTGACATCAACCGGATGCGCGTATTAAGAGTTTTATAGTTGCGGACAAAAAGGAAAATTTGAGTGGGCGGCGGGCGGGCGCTGGGATGTGGTTGTGGGATGTGGACTAGTGCCCCTTGGGACTGTAGTGCGATATAGTGCACAGAGTTAGGATATGATAGAATTTTTTTTTAAGGACACAACGGAAGAAAAAGTGGGCCATTAGGGTTGATGATTTCCTCGGTCAATGCCCAAAGACAATCAGTGTCAGGAGGGATTATATTCATTTGCGAAGCCTTGACAGAGGTATAATTTGTTAAACAACGTTTTTGAATTTATCTTTAAATTAGCTGCCTACATGAGTTTACACAAGAACATTGTTGTTATGGTGTCCAAAGGAAACAAAGAAAAAAAAAAAAACAACTTGAAACTGAAGGATGTTTAGAAAATGGGTTTTGTTATTTAAATAATAAAGAAAATATTCTTGGGAGTTTCTTTTTTGTTTAAATTATGTATCTCTCCCGGGTGACGATAAACAGAATGTTGAAAAATATCTCTTTGAAGAATATTATCATATCGTTTGCCTTGGAATATGCTAGTATCATGGTGGTTTTTTATTTACTTTTAGTTCTTTTAAAAAAGGCAAAAAAGGGTTTGGCAAACAAAAACTTCCTAGCTCCATATCGGGATATTGTCAAATCCAGAAAGTTTATTTATTTGTTTAAATTTAAACAACAATTTTTGTATCGTTATCGTCCGTAAGAACTCGGGTCTTTAAGATGAGGGCTGAAGCTGGATTGCCCGCAATTATTTAAAAGGGTATAGAAGAAGTGGCTTAAAAGTGGCAGCAAACACACTGATAAAATTAATATTTTTTTTTGCGTTTGCGAGTAACGAATTTCGTTTGCTGTAATTGTAATACATTTGCTGGAAATGTTTTACAATCCCTGCAAACGTATTTCATTTGTAGCAATTGTATTACAGTCGCCACAGAAAGTAATTCCATTGCATCAAACATATAACAAATAATCCATTCGTTCGGAGCTCAATTTGCCTGGGTTGATTACGGTAAAGGACAATGTTTCCCAAATTCAAACGACATGTTGTTTGCAAGCAAGAGTAATTGCTTATGGCAAACGAATGAATCGATTGCGAATCAAGCTTTTGAAATGCAGTTGCTGAAAAAGTTTTACGTTTACTATATAAATTACAATTGTTTGCAAGTAATGAATCGTAGAAAGTAAACTAATTTGTAGCAAACGATTGAATGATTGCAGGGTATATATTTGTAAATATTATTTTTACAAATTAACTTAATGCTTGTGGTTAACATTTCATGCTTTTGAGGCGAAAGAATTTTTGATTATAGGTTTCTTTAAAAGAAATTCGCTTGCAGCAATAAATTTCCTATTTGGAAAAAGTATTTTAGTTGTTTAATTCCTATCTAACCAATTTCAGGTAATCTATCGGACAAGTATTGGGTACGTTTCAATACTTGTTTTGCTTTATCAATTTGGTATTGTTCTGAAGTTCAGCACTACTTGTACAAAAAATCAAATTTCAATTGAAAATTTGTTGCGTTTAAAAAGAATGCGATTCGAAATTGAAAATTTGTTGCTTTAAAAAAAAGCAAAGTCAAAATTCGAAAATATTTGCATTCAAAAATAAAATAAATGCTAGTTTAAAAATCTTTGCATTAAAAATATTGGTTAAAATAATAACATTCAAAATAAAAGTTCAATTTTAAAAATTAATAAAAATTACCTTCATCTCCGTTGTTCATTTTGAAAAACAATGGTGCAAAATTTTAGATGATTAAGTACGATGTTAAATCAATTTTAGTATGATACTACGTTACAAATTGTGTTTTGTTAATTTTAAACGAGTTTAGCATCGTACTATCCCCTTACATTATATTTAAGTTAAAATCACATCTTTTTAGTATCGTACTAAATCCATATGACTGGAGAATGGAAAATTTTACTCCAGGTATAGCATAGACCCGAGGGTTGCCGGTTAGATCCCTGCTGGTTCCCAACTTTTTTTTGTAATAATGAAGTTAAAATGATAAAAATATAAACATTGAATACTTATTTAAAGCACACGTTGGGTTGCCATCAATATATATTTAATTTACAACGCATAAAAACAATTATTGTGTTAAAAAAAAAACGATTTTCTTAAAAGTTTTGATTCAGTCCTAGGAGCACATCTACGTAGTAATAGTTTAAAACAAAAACTGACCCAATATTTTAAATACTTCGGTCGTCCTAATTAATTAAAAAAATTAATCATAGTTAAAATAATTAAAATACATGAAATTGTCTAAGACACATTTCTTAATCAGTACATTTCCTCCACTCAACTAAAAAAAAGGAAAATGTGTGAAGTTTTCAACTCATTAACATTTTGCCGGAGGATTTTATGTTGCAAATTAGCTCAGTGGATGCATGCTCGCTCTCGATACGGAAGGATACCAGTTCTCAAGTCCAGGTAAGTAAAGCTTGACATTTTTTTCAATTAAAATAAAATAATATAATTTCAGAATTAAAACTTAAACCCCACCCATCCTGGGAGCTACACTAACCCTACCCTGGGGTCTTGGAGACCCCAAACAGTTTTTGGCCTTCCACAAAAAATCAAAACCCAATTTAATAAAAATTATTATTTATTGAGATTATACGAAAGTCAAAATGTTAGTTATGTATTAAAGTTTCGAGTCCAGGCACGTTTGGCACACAGAGAGGCTATGTTCGCCCCAAAGAGGATTTCGGCAACACCCACACCTTATTTTCGTCTTCCTGTGTTTTCCGCGTGGGCAAATGGCGCATCTATTTTTTACAGCAACAGTTGACTCAATCAATGGTCGTTTCATTTTCAAAATATCTCCAATTAATACCTGGAGATTTGAAGGCAAAGTTGGCCAAGTGAACCTCCTCCATTTGGGGTTTGATGAGGTCCAGTGCCAATTTTTTTGAGGAAGTTTCTCTGCTAATTTATTTTTGATTTGACGCCATTTTCAGGAGAAAATAAGAATTAACACCCACAATTTTCAAAATCCCATAAAATATAGCCAATGGCCATCGTCTGGTCCGTCTTAAAAATCTTCAAAAACTTGCACTATCCCTACCCTGGGGTCTATAGGACCCTGAAGTTTAAATTTCCGCGACTGTACCACTCGAAAATAAAAAAATTACCGATGATAAGGCGGCTAATAAGATAATATGAGAATACCTTGAGTGGCAACGGCATGGGTTACTTAGTTTTTAAAATATTCAAATAAATATATTTTTTCAATTGCGCTGGAACCCAGGGTAGGGTTTAAGGGTTAAGGGAAAACCAGCAGTCACTGTATTGATTGTGACAAACGTACAAGTCATTAGAAACAAACGTGTTATTCATTTGTCATAACCCCTTTGATCTTCTATAACAATTGACCCATTCGCTTGTCGCTAAAGTATTAACGTTTACTTTTAAAGCACCATTCGTTTGTCACAAACAGTAATTATGTTTACAAAACACCATTATTCGTCTGAAACACTACATTCGTTTGACACAAACACTCTATTCGTTTGAAACAAACGAAAGAATTTTGCTACAACATTATGAATTGTTTGTCTCAAACGAATTTAAGAGTTTGCTGCAAACGAACTGTCAAAACTGGCTGGCAAACGAAAAAGTCGTTTAGGCAATTTTTACATTTGCCGCAAACGATTCCTTCCATCAGTGCAGGTAATTAAAATAATCGAAGGTATATGAGCTCGTAAAATCAATTATGACGATGATATAATACGTAGAGCCATCCCCAGATCTACGATTTTCATTTTCTCATTTCAAATCGAAGAAGGCAGTGTTCGTCGACTCTACTGTGCAAAATAATTAAAAAATGTGACAACAACAAAACGTTGGTTTTTTTCGGAAATTTTTTTGTCTACCTTTTTTATTCTCTGTTTTCTTTAGGAGTCAATGGTTGATTTGATGGGTTATGATCAGGCCCGGATTCTCATGCTCTAAAAAACACAAAATATGCGCCTAAAACATGCGCTTACAATTACTAAATATGCTATCCAAAATACAAAATATGCCATAAAAAATCCAAAATGTGCTGCAGAAATATTCAAAAAGTAAATGAAAAAAACCATTTAAATACAAAAAAAGACACAAAATACAGTCTTTTTCATAGAAAGTTTTCACAGCAAAAAGTAAATGAAATTAACATAAAATATAAAATTCAGGTAGGTTTAACAAAAAATAAATAGTATTTTGTAATAATATGTGCATTATTTTCGTAAGAAAGTTTTGATAGCATGAATCATGAAATTTTTTCTGAAGTTTTCAAAAAATTTTGTACATGGAAAATGACCTGTCCACGTTAACAGACGTTAGTGGAGCATTTTTTAATAAAACAATCTCATACATTGAATATCGAAGCATTGTTCTTCATTTCCATTTAAGGATGTGCAGATTTTTTTTCATTTTCATATATCCTTCGTTTCTTAAGAACATTTTCTATTTTTTTACAAATAGATTGACCCATTGGAGACTCTACTGCATGCATTTTCGAAACTGCTTCGTCCATTAAATTTATAAGTTTTTTAAAGCGAGTTCCAACCCACTAATTTTACTATAGCCTCACTTAGAAATCTATAGTTTGAACTTATGAAAGCCAAAGTTTCTTGAAATATGCAGGAAAAATATGCATTTATTGTTGAAATATGCTTAATAAGCCAAAATATGCATTTATATCAAAATATGCAAATATATGCACTAACGATTGAATGGCATTTTAAAGCAAATTTCTTAATTCGAAAAACTATCTGAAAACTATCTGCTTCTAAGGCTTTCCAAAAAAAATATGCATTTGCATAGAAATCCGGGCCCTGGTTATGATCTTTGAGTTTATTTAATATGGAGTGCTCGTTCCTGCATTGTAATACTTGAGCCTGTGATAGGGGCGTGATTTCAAAATAGAGAGGGTTTTTTTGACAGCTGCAGCTATGATGGTGTTCTTGTAAAAACCCTCTCTATATTGAAAATTGAATAACGTTACGTATTACGATTCAATATAGCTTTTAACGGCCTTTAGTCCATACAAATTGGCGTTTCGTCCCGGCGTTCTCACTTGGACTCTTCAGTTGACAGTGAGGGCCTTGTCAAGACGCAATTTTTATTAAGTTCAGTCCAGTTTACATCAATTTATTGAATCAATAACAGCCGCCCTGCCACAGCTCGCTTCGTTCTGCCGACAATGTCTATGTCATTCGCATATGCAAGCATTTGAACGGACTTTTGATAGATTGTACCGCTGTTGTTGACATGTGCGTTGCGTAAATGGCTTCAAGAACGATGTTAAATAGGTTGCATGATAACGCGTCGCCTTGCCTCAATCCTTTCTCAACATCAAAGGAATCGGTGGTCTTCTTACCCATTTTGACGGAGCAGCGAGATTTCTCCATCGTCATCTTGCACAGGCGGACGAGTTTGGCAGGGATGCCGAGACTCGACATGGCTGTGTATAATTCGTCCCTTTTCACGCTATCATACGCGACTTTAAAATCGATAAAAAGGTGGTGTGTATCGATCTGGAATTTCCGGGATTTTTCTAAAATCTGTCGGAGTGTGAACATTTGATCGACGGTTGACTTGCCTGGCCTAAAACCGCACTGATAGGGGCCGATCAGTTCGTTGACAAAAGGTTTTAAGCGGTCACACAGGATGGCCGACAAGATTTTATAAGCGACGTTTAAGAGACTAAATCCTCTGTAGTTGGTACATTTCAGAACATCTCCCTTTTTATGGATGGGGCACACTATACCGAGGTTCCATTCATTGGGCACACTTTTTGCAGATGAGCTGGTGTATGGCCCTAGCCAATTCGTCTCCCGCTGATTTAAATAGTTCGGCTTGTAAGCCCTCCGCACCAGCAGCCTTGTACGACTTAAGTTTGGATATCGCCAGCCGCACTTCGGTTAGGTCGGGTGGACGGAACTCTTGGCCATCATCGTCCAAGTTGAATAGAGCGTTCTGCCTATTAGCGGCATCTTGGCTGTCTTCGCCATTAAGCAGTCTCTCATCTCGGCAGGCTTCCGTTCTAGCCTTGAATCCTTGGGTGGATCTCTTCACCCTCTGATAAAATTTTCGAACATCTCCCCTACCGCTACAACCCTCAATAGACTCTACCGCCCGCTTCTCGTGCTCTCTCTTTTTCCTCCTGAGAAGTCGGCGTTCCTCTTTTCGTTTCAGCCCGTAGAGCTCCCGGGCCACTCTCTCAGCAGCTCTTCTTCGAGTCTGCAGCATTGCCTGGTAGTCCTCGTCCTTAGCTGCATGCGCTAGCCGGCACTCTTCATCGAACCAGGGGTTTCGTTGTATTCGCCTAGTGAAACCTAGCACATCAGAGGCGGCACTTCTGATGGCTTGTTGACAGTGTTCCCACTGGTCCTCTGCACTTGATGCTGGTGGCGGACCTCCTGAGAGATTAAGAGTTACGTGGTCTGCAAAAGTTCTGGCGGTCTCTTGCGATTTAAGCTTCTCGACATCGAATCTTTTCACAGCATCTGCTCTGCGTTGTCGCGTCATGGATATCCGCATACGTAGTCTAGCTACCACCAAGTAGTGATCCGAGTCAATGTTGGCCCCTCGGAACGTTCGGACGTCCAAGATACTGGAAGCATGTCTCGCGTCTATCGCAACGTGGTCGATTTGGTTGACGGTTAGTTGATCACGCGACCGCCAAGTCCCCTTGTGTATATTGAGGTGTGGGAAGTAGGTGCTTGAGATGATGACATTTCGCCCCGCCGCAAAGTCTGCCAGCCTGTGTCCGTTGCCGGAAGTTTTGTCGTGTAGGCTGTGTCCTCCGACTATCGAACCAAAGCTGCCCTCCTTTCCGAATCTTGCGTTGAAGTCAATAAGAATGATCTTCACGTCGTACTTCGGGCACATATCATACGTTGTCTCCAGGAGATCGTGGAATGCTTCTTTGGTTGAGTCCTCTCTCCTTTTATGGGGGGCGTGAACACCGATCAGCGAAATGTTCATAAATTTGCCTTTGATGCGGATTGTAGTTTTCGTAGAGTATGATACATCTATGGATAGCTGGCACCTCTTTACTTACTTACTTATGCTGGCGCCACTGTCGCGTAAAGCACGCGTAACGCATGAGTAATGCGAGCGTAACGCATGCGAAATGCGTGCGTAGCGCATGCGTAACGCATGCGTTAACGGTCCTAAGCATGCGTATGTGAGTATGATACATCTATGTATAGGTGGCACCTCCTTACTTACTTACTTATACTGGCGCCACTATCGCGTAAAGCACGCGTTACGCATGCGCAACGCATCCGTTGCGCGTGCGTTACGCATGCGTAACGGATGCGTAACGCATGCGTAACGGATGCGCAACGCATGCGTAACGCATGCGTAACGCATGCGTAACGGATACGTAACGCATGCGTAACGGATGCGTAACGCACGCGTTACGGATGCGTAACGAATGCGTAACGCATGCGTAACGAATGCGTATCGCATGCGTAACGGATGCGTAACGCATGCGTAACGGATGCGTAACGCATGCGTAATGGATGTTTAACGCATGCGTAACGGATGCGTAACGCATGCGAAACAGATGCGTAACGCATGCGTAACGGATGCGTAACGGATGCGTAACGCATGCGTAACGGATGCGTAACGAATGCGTAACGCATGCGTAACGGATGTGTAACGGATGCGTAACGTATGCGTAACGGATGCGTAACGGATGCGTAACGCATGCGTAACGGATGCGTAACGCATGCGTAACGGATGCGTAACGCATGCGTAACGCATGCGTAACGGATGCGTAACGCATGCGTAACGGATGCGTAACGAATGCGTAACGCATGCGTAACGGATGTGTAACGGATGCGTAACGTATGCGTAACGGATGCGTAACGGATGCGTAACGCATGCGTAACGGATGCGTAACGCATGCGTAACGGATGCGTAACGCATGCGTAACGGATGCGTAACGCATGCGTAACGGATGCGTAACGCATGCGTAACGGATGCGTAACGCATGCGTAACGGATGCGCAACGCATGCGTAACGGATGCGTAACGCATGCGTAACGGATGCGTAACGCATGCGTAACGGATGCGTAACGCATGCGTAACGGATGCGTAACGCATGCGTAACGGATGCGTATCGCATGCGTAATGTATGCGTAACGGATGCGTAACGCATGCGTAACGGATGCGTAACGCATGCGTAACGGATGCATAACGCATGCGTAACGGTTGCGTATCGCATGCGTAACGGATGCTTAACGGATGCGTAACGCATGCGTAATAGATGCGGAACGCACGCGTAACGGATGCGTAACGCACGCGTAACGGATGCGTATCGGATGCGTAACGCATGCGTAACGGATGCATAACGCATGCGTAACGGATGCGTAACGCATGCGTAACAGATGCGTAACGCATGCGTAACGGATGCGTAACGCATGCGTAACGGATGCGTAACGCATGCGTAACGGATGCGTAACGGATGCGTAACGCATGCGTAACGGATGCGTAACGGATGCGTAACGCATGCGTAACGGATGCGTAACGCATGCGTAACGGATGCGTAACGCATGCGTAATGGATGCGTAACGCATGCGTAACGGATGCGTAACGCATGCGTAACGGATGCGTAACGCATGCGTAACGGATGCGCAACGCATGCGTAACGGATGCGTAACGCATGCGTAACGGATGCGTAACGCATGCGTAACGGATGCGTAACGCATGCGTAACGGATGCGTAACGGATGCGTAACGGATGCGCAACGCATGCGTAACGGATGCGTAACGCATGCGTAACGGATGCGTAACGCATGCGTAACGGATGCGTAACGGATGCGTAACGCATGCGTAACGGATGCGTATCGCATGCGTAACGTATGCGTAACGGATGCGTAACGCATGCGTAACGGATGCATAACGCACGCATAACGGATGCGTTACGCATGCGTAATGGATGCGTAACGCACGCGTTACGGATGCATAACGCACGCGTTACGGATGTGTAACGCATGCTTAACGGATGCGTAATGGCTGCGTAACGGATGCGTAACGGATGCGTAACGCATGCGTAACGGATGCGCAACGCATGCGTAACGGATGCGTAACGCATGCGTAACGGATGCGTAACGGATGCGTAACGCATGCGTAACGGATGCGTATCGCATGCGTAACGTATGCGTAACGGATGCGTAACGGATGCGTAACGGATGCGTAACGCATGCGTAACGGATGCGTAACGCATGCGTAACGGATGCGTAACGCATGCGTAACGGATGCGTAACGGATGCGTAACGCATGCGTAACGGATGCGTAACGCATGCGTAACGGATGCGTAACGCATGCGTAATGGATGCGTAACGCATGCGTAACGGATGCGTAACGGATGCGTAACGCATGCGTAACGGGTGCGTATCGCATGCGTAACGTATGCGTAACGGATGCGTAACGGATGCGTAACGGATGCGTAACGCATGCGTAACGGATGCGTAACGCATGCGTAACGGATGCGTAACGCATGCGTAACGGATGCGTAACGGATGCGTAACGCATGCGTAACGGATGCGTAACGCATGCGTAACGGATGCGTAACGCATGCGTAATGGATGCGTAACGCATGCGTAACGGATGCGTAACGCATGCGTAACGGATGCGTAACGGATGCGTAACGCATGCGTAACGGATGCGTATCGCATGCGTAACGGATGCGCAACGCATGCGTAACGGATGCGTAACGCATGCGTAACGGATGCGTAACGCATGCGTAACGGATGCGTAACGCATGCGTAACGGATGCGTAACGGATGCGTAACGGATGCGCAACGCATGCGTAACGGATGCGTAACGCATGCGTAACGGATGCGTAACGCATGCGTAACGGATGCGTAACGGATGCGTAACGCATGCGTAACGGATGCGTATCGCATGCGTAACGTATGCGTAACGGATGCGTAACGCATGCGTAACGGATGCATAACGCACGCATAACGGATGCGTTACGCATGCGTAATGGATGCGTAACGCACGCGTTACGGATGCATAACGCACGCGTTACGGATGTGTAACGCATGCTTAACGGATGCGTAATGGCTGCGTAACGGATGCGTAACGGATGCGTAACGCATGCGTAACGGATGCGCAACGCATGCGTAACGGATGCGTAACGCATGCGTAACGGATGCGTAACGGATGCGTAACGCATGCGTAACGGATGCGTATCGCATGCGTAACGTATGCGTAACGGATGCGTAACGGATGCGTAACGGATGCGTAACGCATGCGTAACGGATGCGTAACGCATGCGTAACGGATGCGTAACGCATGCGTAACGGATGCGTAACGGATGCATAACGCATGCGTAACGGATGCGTAACGCATGCGTAACGGATGCGTAACGCATGCGTAATGGATGCGTAACGCATGCGTAACGGATGCGTAACGGATGCGTAACGCATGCGTAACGGATGCGTATCGCATGCGTAACGTATGCGTAACGGATGCGTAACGGATGCGTAACGGATGCGTAACGCATGCGTAACGGATGCGTAACGCATGCGTAACGGATGCGTAACGCATGCGTAACGGATGCGTAACGCATGCGTAACGGATGCGTAACGCATGCGTAACGGATGCGTAACGGATGCGTAACGCATGCGTAACGGATGCGTAACGCATGCGTAACGGATGCGTAACGCATGCGTAATGGATGCGTAACGCATGCGTAACGGATGCGTAACGCATGCGTAACGGATGCGTAAAGCATGCGTAATGGATGCGTAACGCATGCGTAACGGATGCGTAACGCATGCGTAAAAGATGCGTAACGCACGCGTTGTGGATACGTAACGCACGATTTACGGATGCGTAACGCACGCGTTACGGATGCGTAACGCACGCGTTACGGATGCGTAACGCATGCGTAACGCATGCGTAACGGATGCGTAATGGATGCGTAACGCATGCGTAACGGATGCGTAACGCATGCGTAACGGATGCGTAACGCATGCGTAACGGATGCGTAACGCATGCGTAATGGATGCGTAACGCATGCGTAATGGATGCGTAGCGGATGCGTAACGGATGCGTAACGCATGCGTAACGCATGCGTAACGAATGCGTATCGCATGCGTAACGGATGCGTAACGCATGCGAAACAGATGCGTAACGCATGCGTAACGGATGCGTAACGCATGCGTAATGGATGTTTAACGCATGCGTAACGGATGCGTAACGCATGCGAAACGGATGCGTAACGCATGCGTAACGGATGCGTAACGCATGCGTAACGGATGCGTAACGCATGCGTAACGGATGCGCAACGCATGCGTAACGGATGCGTAACGCATGCGTAACGGATGCGTAACGCATGCGTAACGGATGCGTAACGGATGCGTAACGGATGCGTAACGGATGCGCAACGCATGCGTAACTGATGCGTAACGCATGCGTAACGGATGCGTATCGCATGCGTAACGTATGCGTAACGGATGCGTAACGCATGCGTAACGGATGCATAACGCACGCATAACGGATGCGTTACGCATGCGTAATGGATGCGTAACGCACGCGTTACGGATGCATAACGCACGCGTTACGGATGCGTAACGCATGCGTAACGGATGCGTAATGGCTACGTAACGGACGCGTAACGGATGCGTAACGCATGCGTAACGGATGCGCAACGCATGCGTAACGGATGCGTAACGCATGCGTAACGGATGCGTAACGGATGCGTAACGCATGCGTAACGGATGCGTATCGCATGCGTAACGTATGCGTAACGGATGCGTAACGCATGCGTAACGGATGCGTAACGCATGCGTAACGGATGCGTAACGGATGCGTAACGGATGCGTAACGCATGCGTAATGGATGCGTAACGCATGCGTAACGGATGCGTAACGCATGCGTAACGGATGCGTAAAGCATGCGTAATGGATGCGTAACGCATGCGTAACGGATGCGTAACGCATGCGTAACGGATGCGTAACGCATGCGTAAAAGATGCGTAACGCACGCGTTGTGAATACGTAACGCACGATTTACGGATGCGTAACGCATGCGTAACGGATGCGTAACGGATGCGTAACGCATGCGTAACGGATGCGTAACGCAAGCGTAATGGATGCGTAACGCATGCGTAACGGATGCGTAACGCATGCGTAACGGATGCGTACCGCATGCATAACAGATGCGTAACGGATGCGTAACGCATGCGTAAAAGATGCGTAACGCACGTGTTGTGGATGCGTAACGCATGCGAATCGGATGCGTAACGGATGCGTAACGCATGCATAACGGATGCGTAACGCATGCATAACGCATGCGTAACGGATGCGTAACGGATGCGTAACGCGTGGGTAACGGATGCGTAACGGATGCGTAACGCACGCGCAACGGATGCGTCATCCATGCGTAACGGATGCGTAACACATGCGTAACGGATGCGTAACGCATGCGTAACGGATGCGTAACGCATGCGTAATGGATGCGTAACGCATGCGTAATGGATGCGTAACGCATGCGTAACGGATGCGTAACGCATGCATAACGGATGCGTAACGCATGCGTAACGGATGCGTAACGCATGCGTAACGGATGCGTAACGCACGCGATACGGATGCGTAACGCACGCGATACGGATGCGTAACGCACGCATTACGGATGTGTAACGCATGCGTAACGGATGCGTAACGCATGCGTAACGGATGCGTAATGGATGCGTAACGCATGTGTAACGAATGCGTAACGCATGCGTAACGAATGCGTAACGCATGCGTAACGCATGCGTAATGGATGCGTAACGCACGCGATACGGATGCGTAACGCACGCATTACGGATGCGTAACGCATGCCTAACGTATGCGTAACGCATGCGTAACGGATGCGTAACGCATGCGTAATGGATGCGTAACGCATGCGTAAGGGATGCGTAACGGATGCGTAACGCATGCGTAACGGATGCGTAACGCATGCATAACGGATGCGTAGCGCATGCATAACGCATGCGTAACGGATGCGTAACGGATGCGTAACGCATGCGTAATGGATGCGTAACGCTTGCGCAACGGATGCGTCATCCATGCGTAACGGATGCGTAACACATTCGTAACGGATGCGTAACGCATGCGTAACAGATGCGTAATGGATGCGTAACGCATGCGTAATGGATGCGTAACGCATGCGTAACGGATGCGTAACGCATGCATAATGGATGCGTAACGCATGCGTAACGGATGCGCAACGCATGCGTAACGGATGCGTAACGCACGTGATACGGATGCGTAACCCACGCATTACGGATGCGTAACGCATGCGTAACGGATGCGTAACGCATGCGTAACGGATGCGTAACGCATGCGCAACGGATGCGCAACGCATGCGTAACGGATGCGTAACGCACGCGATACGGATGCGTAACTTATGCGTAACGGATGCGTAATGGATGCGTAACGCATGTGTAACGAATGCGTAACGCATGCGTAACGGAAGCGTAACGCACGCGATACGGATGCGTAACGCACGCATTACGGATGCGTAACGCATGCGTAACGGATGCGTAACGGATGCGTAACGGATGCGTAACGCATGCGTAACGGATGCGTAACGCATGCGTAATGGATGCGTAACGCATGCGTAACGGAAGCGTCACGGATGCGTAACGCATGCGAAACGGATGCGTAACGCATGCGTAAAAGATGCGTAACGCACGCGTTGTTGATGCGTAATGCATGCGAATCGGATGCGTAACGGTTGCGTAACGGATGCGTAACGCATGCGTAACGGATGCGTAACGCACGCGATACGGATGCGTAACGCACGCATTACGGATGCGTAACGCATGCGTAACGGATGCGTAACGGATGCGTAACGGATGCGTAACGCATGCGTAACGGATGCGTAACGCATGCGTAATGGATGCGTAACGCATGCGTAACGGATGCGTAACGGATGCGTAACGCATGCGTAAAAGATGCGTAACGCACGCGTTGTGGATGCGTAACGCATGCGAATCGGATGCGTAACGTATGCGTAACGCATGCGTAACGGATGCGTAACGCATGCATAATAGATGCGTAACGCATGCGTAACAGATGCGTAACGGATGCGTAACGCATGCGTAACGGATGCGTAATAGAAGCGTTACGCATGCGTAACGGATGCGTAACGGATGCGTAACGGATGCGTAACGGATGCGTAAAGCATGCGTAACGGATGCGTAACGCATGCGTAACGGATGCGTAACGGATGCGTAACGCATGCGTAACGCATGCGTAACGGATGCGTAACGCACGCGTTGTGGATGCGTAACGCATGCGAATCGGATGCGTAACGTATGCGTAACTATGATGAAAACCTATTACGAAAGGATTTTGTTTGCACTTATTCAATATTTACGATCGAACAATATTGTTATTGATTTGGATGTGGATTACTTTTACAAAGTAACCTATGAATCCCATAATGCAAAAGCCAATAGCTATGGTAAAGGAGATTTTTTGGAACTCCTTGCGGTGAACCGTTTGACCAGTCGGATGGAATTATTGACGAAAAGCGACTAGGCTCGTAGAATTTAACAATTTTGCCCATTATTTTTATCAGAAAGGCTTACTGGTAAGAAAGATTAGGTATATTTGATGTACATATTTATTTTGGAAGGTGCCTTTCACTTTTCCATCGGTGGCAGTCTTAGTGACATGCATTTTTTCCAAATCAGAGGCATATCGAAATCACTCGTGAACTTTGTTCACACTATTCTTGAAACGCAACGAAAAAGAATCTTTGTATTCAATTATAATACGAATATGTAATGTATTTTCATCAGCGGGAGATAAATTGGCTAGGAGCATACACCAGCTCATCTGCAAAATTTGGTCGGAGGAAAGTATGCCCGATGAATAGAACCTCGGTATAGTGTGCCCCATCCATAAAAAGGGAGATGTTCTGAAATGTACCAACTACAGAGGAATTAGTCTCCTAAACGTCGCTTATAAAATCTTGTCGGCCATCCTGTGTAACCGCTTAAAACCTTTTGTCAACGATCTGATCGGCCCCTATCAGTGCGGTTTTAGGCCAGGCAAGTCAACCGTCGATCAAATGTTCACACTCCGACAGATTTTAGAAAAATCCCGGGAATTCCAGATCGATACACACCACCTTTTTATCGATTTTAAAGTCGCGTATGATAGCGTGAAAAGGGACGAATTATACAGAGCCATGTCGAGTCTCGGCATCCCTGCCAAACTCGTCCGCCTGTGCAGGATGACGATGGAGAAATCTCGCTGCTCCGTCAAAATTGGTAAGTATACCACCGATTCCTTTGATGTTGAGAAAGGATTGAGGCAAGGCGACGCGTTATCATGCAACCTATTCAACATCGTTCTTGAAGCCATTGTACGCAACGCACATGTCAAAACCAGCGCTACAATCTATCAAAAGTCCGTTCAATTGCTTGCATATGTGGATGACATAGACATTGTCAGCAGAACGAAGCGAGCTGTGGCAGGGGCATTTGCGAGCATTGAATCGGAGGCGGCTTGAATGGGATTGGCGGTTAAAGAGGACAAGGCGAAGTATATGCTGTCATCGAGAGAGAAATCTCAACATCGTCGACTCGGGCAAAATATCACGATGGACAGATATAACTTCGAAGTTGTCAAGGACTTTGTCTACCTGGGCTCCACTATTACATCGCAGAATGACATCAGTGCAGAGATCAAGCGAAGAATTACTCTTGCCAACCGCTGTTTCTTCGGTCTTAGAAGGCATTCAAGTAGTAAGGCCCTCTCTCAGAGAACCAAGGAGACTTTATACAAAACCCTAATCATCCCAGTCCTGCTTTATGGGTCAGAAGCATTGACACTGAAAGATTCGGATAAAAATCTGCTAGGGTGCTTTGAGAGGAAGATTCTTCGTGTGATTTTCGGTCCGGTGTGTATCGAAGGAGTATGGAGGAGAAGATTCAACGACGAGCTATACGGGCTATACAGTGACGTTGACCTGGTCAAAAAGCTGAAAATACAGCGGCTGAGATGGCTGAGGCACGTGGAGCGTATGGACAGCAACGCACCTGCCCGACGAGTCTTCGAATCCAACCCCGATGGGGTACGCAGCAGAGGAAGAACCCGTAACAGGTGGCGCAATCAAGTGAATGACGACATCAAAGCACTCGGTGTGCGCAACTGGAAGCGGCTAGCTAGGGACAGAGCTGGCTGAAGGCGCTTGTTAGTTGAGGCCGAAGCCCATACTGGGCTGTGAGCGCCATCAAAAGTAAAGTAAGTAAGTAATGTATTTTAGTTTTTCCACTATTGTAAAAAGAGCAATTTACACAAGTGGTCATTTTTGAAAATCAGAGCTATTGTTTTCATTTTCAGTAGTGAATATTTATATCTATTTACTAAAATTAAGAAACAGAAAACAGTACACAGTACCTTTGATATTTTACTAATTTTTCCTGCAACTTCAATTCGCTGAAATAAAAACTTTGATAGGATTAAAATAAATTCTGAATAAAACTCAAAACAAATGATCAAGCGAATCCAAACAATTTTTTTCCTCAGTATTTTCACAGCTAGCTTAACTGATTGTCTTTGGTCAGGCAACTGGAGATTGCTGTATGCTGTTGCTGAGGCCCTCCGAAATAAAAAATGTAACAGTCAGGAATAAAAACGAATAGCGTGTTCACTGGTCCAGCTAATGAAGGTTCTTTCGACTCAGTTGTTTATTTTAATTTTCTTTGGAACCTAAAATGAGGTAATTTTGCAAATACCAAAAAAGTGTTTTCGTGTACTATAGAGTATCTGTAAATTTCAGTCCAAATATACAGTCTCGTCTCGGTCTTGTCTCGGTTACTTAAAAGGCAGTCTCGTCTCGGTCTTGTCATGCGAGACCGAGACTTTTCTCGTCTCGTGGCCAGCCCTTATTTTCTATAACTGGCTGCATAAAAACTTTTAAATAGCAATCGTTACTACCCGTAATGGATCTAGCTTTTAAGATTTGGCTGTGGGGATGATGATGAAGTAGTAAGACTGATTTTAACTTGCTTTATAAACGAGTATTATTTCGTGAACAAAATTCTCAAGAACTTAAAACTACGATGAATATGTAAAAAGACCGGGTGTTTCAAACAACAAACTATATTTTTTAGTTATTGATTGGAGAACAATTTTGAATTATTGTTTAAACCCATGTAGAACCGATAAAGCTATTTTTTAAATTTTCTTAAAATTACTCAAAAAATGTTTATCAGAACTACCTGTATATATTTAGGACAGTTAATTTTGTTTCATAGAAGAGAGGAGAAGGAGATCCATCGAATAATTACGAAAGAATGGATCTAATTTTGGGTCGTGAAACTTTTGTTGGACGTGAATATCTCAAACGTGACCAAAAAATACATTTTCGATTCCACAGTTTTACCAGTTCTAATAGTCTAAAAACTGGCTACAAATCATCATCAGAGAGAGAGAATCATTCAGAGTAGAGTAGTCTGCCAGCGCGATTCAGAGGCTAAATGGGTTGGGTGGGGGGTCAAAGTTGTCAAATTTTGATGAGAAAAATTATAAGGTACATGGATTCTGATAACTGTCCATCGTCAAAAAACGTAAAATAAAATGGCAGACGGTTTGCAAGATACTAATAGGCCGGCAGACGTCGCGCGTCGTTAAAGTTGTCAAATTTTGATAAAAAAAAAAAATCATAAGGTACATGGATACCGATTTTTTATTTTAATACATACATATGTATATAGAGAGCAAAATCCAAAATGGCAGACGAAAAAGTAGAGGCTAACACCGTGGCAGACGTGTTTGAAAATTGCAAAGTTAAACCAGGAAAATTGCATTATTTCTTCCCCAAAAAATCCAAATAAATATTTTGAAATGCAATTATCTTTATTTTACCATGAAAAATATAGTCGCAAAATTTCATTTCCAAATCGCACACGCGCCAATAGTTATTCAAGGTTGAGTGTCAAAAATACCGGGTTTTCACCTCTAACTCCGAAACGGTAAGTGCTATCGGAAATCATTTCATGTAAAACTTGTAGATCATGCTGTCCGCCAAAAAAAAGTTTGAACTATTTTTTCCTACGACTCAACGTTAAGAAGATATCAACATTTCAAAAAACCTAAAATGTCGAAAAAGCTCCTTTTACATTGACTGACCCCCTAGCAATAAACATTATTATTTTCTTTTCTTAAAAACAAACATTTTAAAGATAAAAACAATTTAAAAGTTTCAAAAAGGTCTAAATTTCTGCAAAACTTTACAAAAAAAAAAAACTTTGAGTACAAAAAAGATTATGACTGTTTGTTCCATAAGAATCATCAGTTGCAATATATTACTTTTTAATAGTATTAAATGTGGGATATAAAAGTTTTTCGCATACGTTACATCTTTAAAATGGTAAATTTTACCAAAAAAGTTAATGTTCAAAATTTAAACATCTATAGGTTTATTATTTAAAAAGTGTTGTATTATTTATCATATTTTACCAACAACAACTTTTAATTTGGCAAAGTTAAAAGGAAAAGCCTCTGTTTTCAAAGCGTTAGCTTCAAAAGTAAGAGAAATCACTTTAAATTTGAATTCGAACGCAATAATTTTAAAATGTAATACGAACTTATTTAATTTTTTAATTTAAATTTTTAAAATTGTTAGGAAATCCTTTAATTTCAAATCCTTTAACATTTGAATTAAAGGCGTCGATTAAAAGTTGTCGTTCAAAATTAAAAGCTGTTGAATTTTAAATTCTTGTTGAGACTATTCTGAGTTGTTGCTTTAAATCATTTACTATGAAATTAAAAGTATTTGCTTTCAATTTAAAAAAATTAAAATAACCAATTTCAAAGTATTTAATTTTTTAATTTTTCTAAATTAAATCAGATTTAATTTTAAATTTTTTAATACAGCTTTGAAAAGTAAAATGATCATCTTTATTTGAAAGTAATCGCTTTGTTTATTACGAGAAACACTTTGAACCTCTTTCATTTTTTTTTTAATTGAAAGATTTAAAATTAAATCCTTTAACAATTAAAAAAAAAAACTTTAAATTGAACATTTTCAAATACAGTGGTTGTCCAGTATAACGAATGCCGATATAACGAATGATGGATATAACGAACATGTTTTTCAAGTCCATTAGGTATTCTGTATAACGGACAAATAACGAATTTCAGAAAATGAAAAAAAAAAAAAATGATTGTGTTTTAATATCTACTAACATGTATGTTTATGATAATATTCGAAGATACGTACACAATTTTTTTTTTCTCTTGCTTAGTTATGTCCTACGTATTCGTCTTCGTGTAAACAGTTGCTCCGTTCGCTATGCACAAAACTGTAATGGACTTTTAGTCCCATTTTTTGTTGTTTTACGGTTTTTGGCGTCTAGAATATTTTACATGGTTTCTTAGTTTCATGTCTGATGCTGAATAAGAAAGTTTCTGCAAGATGTCGTTGCGCAAACGTCTTACAATGGAAGCAAAAATTAAAATCATTGAAGAATATAAAAGAGGAGTTTCGCTTTCGGACATTTCGAAGAAGCTTGGAATTTCAAAGTCTAGCATATGCACTATCAAGAAAAATGAGAGCAAGGTTTACAAAAATCAGAGAAATACAAACAGTGGATCTTTTCGTCGACGATCATTTAGCAAGGGTGAATATCCAAAAATGGAAACCGCATTGTGCAAATGGTTTATTGCCCAACGTTAGAGTCACGTTCCTATTCCTTAAATGTTCTGTTATATGTAAATGAAGTTAAATATGTTTTTTTGTTTGTATTCTATTAAGTGAAGTATGTATTTATTTTTTTTATGAAGTATGAAATAAAATAATGAAAAAAACAATTATTGTAAACAATTATTGCACTTTCTATTTACCTAAAGATTGTGTGAAAAAAACGTTTCGATATAACGAATTTTCAATATAACGAATTGACTCTGGACATTATATCGTTCGTTTTACTGGACCACCACCGTATATTTTAAAAGTGTACCATTTAAATTTCAAAGGAAGCCATTTCAAATCGATTTTAAAAGTGAAATCTTTAAGAACACTTTTGATTGAATAGTGAACGTTGTGTTTTTAAAGTTGTAGCTTTAAAAATACTTTAAATTCCAGATTGAATGCTTTTAAATTGCCAATACGTTCACCATTGATCGGTTGTATTTCATACATGTTAGCTTTTAATTTTAAAGTGGTTTGTTCAGGAGTTCAAAGTGTTTTTCCCTCTGTGAGGTCGACTTCGGACGAATTTTATTTACAGATAATAATATCATAATTCATAACGTGCTGCAAAGGTTTTCTAACAAATTCAATATATCGATTTTTTAGTACAGCAATTTAAAAAAGAGCTGTAAAATGTCATTCGTCTCGAATATCTCGAGAACGGTAAAGATATCGACTTCAAATTAATTTTATTCTACACATAATAAGGAAAAGATGGCAAAAATAAAAAAAAAGAATAAAACCTCTTTTTTTAACTAAGAAAAACAGTTGAAAAATAGTTTTCGTCTCAAATATTTCAAGAACAAATAATGATTCCGAGCCCAGTCCATTTTTTTTATACTTTTTTGGACACATAATGACGTAGAGAACAACTGGTAATTTTTTCAAAAAAAAATCAGTGATCAGTTTTTTTAAGAGAATAAAGACTGCAAAAAATACTACTAAAAACTCTTAAAAAATATTTTTGAATTCGAATATCTTGAGAACAAACAATGACATAGACTTCAAATTGTTACCAATAATACCAATACAATTTATTTGTTGAGTAATTTTGAGAGTTTTAAAAGCACGAAAAGATTCAAACAAAAATGTTGCCAAAAACGACTATTCAAAAATGTATTAAATTGTTTAAAAATCAAAATTTGGCATCTGCAACTTAATTTGTATTTTTATATTCTTTGCAACCATGTAATTTTTTTTATTTTTTTCAAAGTACACTCCAGTGATTTATGTTTTTTTTTTTGTTAACAATAGTCTGTTTTCACAAAATTGACTTAAAAAATTAATAACTCCATACCGAGAGGAGCTAGGAAAAAAATTAGATAAGTAAGATCCTTAGAATTTTATAAGATATTCCAAAAAAATAAACATCAAAACTGTACTATTATAAATAGCTAAAGTTCAAAATATAGGTATGTACTGGCATAACATTTATAATAACCGCCTTATTGCAGTACCCCTGAAGCATAAAGTATTTTATGCGACATCACATGCAATCTTGTTTTATGGGACTCAGGTGGGGAGAGTACAGAGGTTTGCAAAAGCGGAATGTTGGCTTTACTTTTTCCTCAAACGAGTTCCGATAAACACCCCAAAATACATGTATTATTTCAAACAAACATTTTCGTAGTTAAACAAAAGCCTTAAAAATATGTGTGTGTCAAAGTAGTTTATCTCAATTATCCGCTTGAAAACCCTCTGGTTAATTTAATGTTTTTTTTCCAAAATAAATTGGATTCTGTATGGAACTATAATAGAAAAACGTGAATTGATTTTTAAAAAGACCACATTCATTTTAAGTAAAAAATTATATAATTCTCTTGGCGCCTGGAAACAATTCTCGCAGCTTATACTTAAATATACATATATAGCTATAGCTACTGACAACAAAATTCCCATCTTAATATGTAGGTACCTACCTACTTTAATTTATATAAAGCTTAGTTCCACTCCACCGGAACACCACCGGATATATCTACTAACCTAATTATTTTTCATCCTATACAGAATCCTGAAATCCGTGTTTTGGACAACTTAAACCATATCACAATGTAAAAGTCATTATATTCCATTTTCTCCAACATTTACCCACTCAGGCAAATTCTCACGAAAAGTGCAAAAACAATCAATTAATTATGTACCGTTTGGTGTTGGTTCTTCATTCAGCAGTTTCAAGCATTTTTATCCTGTTGGCTGCTGTTGCTCGTTTAATTTTGGTTTTGTATATAACTCTTCTTATCTGAATGCTTACACCCCCAGTTTTATTTATTTTCTAACGACACGACACGGCCGGCCGGTCGGCACGACAAAAATGTACACACAGTGAAGAGATGAAAAAAATTTTAATTTTGTTTGAATTCCTTCTTCACTTGTTTTTTTTTTTTTACCTTTTTACGAAGTGTTTACAAGCTTACAACATCCTATAGCCAACTCCATTCATCAACTATAGAACCTAGAACTGCTGGCTGAAGATTACTGTAAATGGAAAGTCCTGCGGGAAAATGTGCATAATACTTTGGTCCGTTCTAAATATCTTTCTGTGTATGTATGCATGTTCATTATTTCAAATAAGACGAAGCCTTTAAGTGAATTTTGCCTTTGGCTGTTCAGGTAGGTAGGTATAATGCATTTATATACTCTTATTGGAATGTGTACCACCAGACCCCTTCAAAAGTATGTAATGTTTGTATGTATGTAACTCGAATTTGGATTAAGGTGGTAGCGTGGACAAATAAAAACCCATTTAGTCGAAGTTTCTATGTACATTACAAGTTTTATTTCAATTTAAAGTTTGTTCTTGCAACTGTGCTTTCATGCTTCGATATTTTGAATAATTTTGATTGATTTCATGGATCAATTAAAAATCGATGTATATAATTTAACAAATTAAAAGTCTCATATACATAAGTAAGTGCACGTTGGGAGGCGAGAAGTATTTTACTTTAGTTTTTAGAATAGCCTGGGATTGTGAACGATAATTTTTACTAAAATGCTAAAACCTATGAATAATCCTACTTCGATGACACAAATAAAAACAGAAAGTAGCAATCTACTTTCTACGTTAACGCAAATTATCAACACGTTGACTTAAAATGTCGTTCCAGCATGACATCACCATAGCCGATAACAATCATTGTGTCACCGTTGGATGCTTTCTGGATGTCGAGAAAGTATTCGATAGCGTATGGATTGAAACCCTTATCCATAAGCTTCACGTATTTTATGTACCTCCGTCACGAACAAAAATTCTTTTTCTTTTCTTTCTTCCAGAAAATTATACGTTCAACTGGACAAGTGTAAATCACAAGTAAAGAACATCAAAGCCGGAGTAGACCAAGGCTCGAAGCTAGGCCTCTTCCTTTACAGCCAAATGACAGCTGATCAGCCTATACCAACTGGTTGCCAAAATCTCCTGAATGCTGATGACTCCCTTACATACGCCACATCGATGTCTCCGTTGGCAGCTGTACTCAAAGTTGAATACCACATTAACAGACTGTACGCCTACTACATCCGGATAAACACCTCCAAATCGGAGCTTGTGTGCTTCAGGAGACCCCGTAGAGGTTGTCGCAGCACAGCGATCTGCAGAAGCTTGGTTCTGAATCTTTCGGATTGATCGACGATAGCAGCCAAAATGAACGTGATGTACCTCGGCATTCAATGAGTTGCTAAGGTTCAACCCGCTTTCACGAAACGTTCTCAAAAAAGCCAACTGGGCCATCCACCCACTCCACCCATTGATAAGGCGCAGAAACGGACTAAGGGGCCAGTTATAGCTATCATTGAAAACCATCATTGAAAAAGTTAACTGTTGATTTTGAGACCTTTCGAAAGTTTATTCATTGAATATTTTAATGCAGACATATAGCTTAAGACTTCAAAATTATTTCTCCTTCAAAAAAAATTCATTTTGACCCATATCTTCCCCATAACGTAACTTTTAATTTTTCAATGATGAAATACCTTACCAATGATCTTTGAAAAAATTACAAGTTACGTTATGGGGAAGATATGGGTCAAAATGAATTTTTTTTGGAGGAGAAATAATTTTGAAGTCGTAAGCTATATTTCAGCATTTAAATAATAAATGATTAAACTTTCGAAGGGTCTCAAAATCAACAGCTAACTTTTTCAATGATGGTTTTCAATGATAGCTATAACTGGCCCCTAAGCCAGAAGACGAAGATACCTTTGAACAAGCAGCTCCTGTGGCCTGTCATCAGCTATTCCTTTCCAATCTGGTTCTCCATCTCGCCATTTACTCGGAACTTCAAATATTCGAAAGAGAGTTACTACGGATCTGTACCGGGCTACATTTCGACCGCCAGCGAATGAAATATCAAAGCAATGAGTGTCTGTACACAGAGGCGAACATCATCCCTCTGGAATGATACCTACTCCTACTAGCAAAGAAGCTAGTAGGACACACCAACAATCACCCAAATCACCTTATAAGAAGGATGGCCACCGAACAACGACAAACCGAACCGAGATACCTCAGTAGACATCCTAGACGTCATCATCATCACAGACAACGAGCAAGTAGTTTCGTTCTATGCTGAAACTGGGTCAGTACATCACCGTGGCTAAACGCCAACCCATCTCCCCACCAAAACCACAACTTGACAACCGAGACGAAACACTCCGAGCACAATTAAGTCAACCGACCTTACGATTTAATTTGTTGACATGTATTATAGTTCATAATCCTTTCAATTTAAGACATAGTGTAAAATTTGGCCCCCTATGTGCCAATAAATGTATAATATCATCATATCTTACTAGTTATATGTAAGTAAAATTGTAAATATAATTGTTCTATAAATATGCTTATGCTAATTTTAATGTACTCTAATAAAAAATTGAAAATGTCTAAATTAGAAAAATAAGAGACTGATATTTACTAGGGCTGGCCACGAGACGAGACTCTGTGAGACTTTTGTAAGTCTCGTCTCGGTCTCGTGTCGGTCTCGTATGATTAACTCTCGTCTCGGTCTTGTCTCCGAAAAATACGATTTCCGGACAAACTGTTGATTATTGGAACGAAATATTTTCGATTATCGTTTGAATAATGTGCATAAGAAAATCAATATTTAACTGAAATTGGATTTTTTAATTTATTAGACTCTCTGCAAATTTCGGTCCAAATATACAGTCTCGTCGCGGTTGCTTAAAAGGCACTCTCGTCTCGTCTCGTCTCGTACTCGTCATGCGCGACTGAGATCGAGACCGAGACTTTTCTCGTCTCGTGGGCAGCCCTAATATTTACTAAAGAATAAGCACAATGTTTACATGAACACACCTTTAAAGAATACTTGGGTTAACGTTGGAAATAATAAAATTAAACATCACAAATAACTTATCAGAGTTTATCAGGTTTATTTCTGCACTTTCCGCAACAACTACGTTACATAAAATTATCTGTATTGCAGAATATTTTTCCCATACAAATTTTTACAATTTATTTCTACCGATATAAAATTATCTTGTTTACCAGATTTATCTGGGTTTTACGCCCTCGTGCGTCGCATGAATAGCCCTATTATTGGGTGGAAATAAAACTGGGAAGTGTTTCCCTCTTGAATAATGCATACATAAAGAAACGAACCTAGCGAAGATATTTTAAAGATTGAAAATCAAGTTACGTAGTTATTACATTAAAAGGGCGAAATGATAAAAAGATACACAGAACTTTACAACATTCAATCCATTTTGTATTCATATAAATTGCGTTACGAGGCGTATGAGTAATTTTTGTTTGTAAAATTTTCTTTAAGTTTTTTTCTTGGTTTACGAAATAAGACAAAATATATTCTGTTAATCTGAAGATTTTTTTCGACGGAAAAGTTACCCAAAGTGCCCCCCAAAATCCCCACATTGCTTTTTTTTGTCGGAGGATCGAACTAACAAAAAATTTATATTTCTGATTGGGATCTTAGACATAAAAAGACACATGATTTTAAGGTATTTTTCAATGATTTATCTTATGGCATCAAAAACTTTTAGTTTCTTGTTAAATGTAGATGAACTTAAAAATATAAACCCCTCTTTTAAATTTTAAGTTATTTGGGTTAATAGATAAATCTTTAAAATTAAACAAAATTAAAACAATTGTCTCCACCCGGCATCACCGAATGATCTACTCTGGAGATAAAGACAGTCACACAGGCCGACTGACGGATTTCAGGACGATATTAATGTCGAGCAGTGATGCCAGATCGTGTCAGAATGCCATTTTTGTGGGCATTTTGAATGGGAAAATAAGCTAAAAGCGCGAAAGGGCATCTTTATGACTCTCAGTACAAAATCAAGGGCATTTCATGTCTCAATCAGTTTTATAAAATATTTTTTATAAAATATTTGTATAAAATATTTTTGCATTTTAATCCATCCATTCTTCCATAATTATTCAAACTTTTAAATTTTAAAGCAACCTATTTCAATTCGCTTACTATGATGCATTTATTTAAAATGTCAAGCGAAATGTTTTTGTTGTTTTGTTGTCAGGCGTAGAATATTTCTCATTGCACGGATGCGTGGATCGCTCTTGTCTTTTTCTGTTAAGGAATTTCGCTGGTTAGTAAATTGATAATATGAAAACGTTCATACAATATTATTCATTATTATTTTGTTCTAATGTCTGAAGAAAAGGGAAGCAAGAAACGTTTCCAGATGTCCTGGCAAGGAGATCCCAAATGCCTTAGTTTGTGAAGTTTGATTAGTTTTACATTAAAGTTCTATTTTATAGGCTTATAGAAAACAACCTGTCCTAATAGCAATTAAGCTGAAATTGTAACTTGATTGAAGAGTAGAACAAACAAGATTAATTAATACCACACCTAAAGTACCTACCTAACGAAGAAGCACCACAACAGCTGCTTCCTCTCCATCATCGATCGTAGGAAATAATTTTGTTATTATTTATTGCCTCATTGTCTATATAATTCAACGCCACATAATCTGTCAAAATGAAATTAGCAAACATCAATCAATAATGCATTAACCCATTCACCCATTCATACTCTCCAACAAAACGACCCATTTTGTCACCATCGTACATCGTCCTTGGGAGTATGAGGACACATCCCAATGGCATAATGCTATTATACCACCACCAATGCTCACATTAAAGTGTATATAGGTAAAGGTACAAAAACTCGGCCATAAGGGGTTTATATATATTTCATAACAAGCAAACAAAACTGGTCCATCAAGTTTTCGTTTATAAAAATATATGGATTCAAAATTCAGAATCCCAAATAACAAACCGGAGCAAGTAGACATAGCTCCCATAGTCATACCCTGGACTGAACATTGGACATATGGACTATGAAACTATGTATGGGGTGGCCTTTATGGCGGACACAGGTAGGTCGAATTTTGTGTGCACCTTTCTGCGTTCGTTGCAGAGAATTTCACAAAGAAATCATAGTATAAAAATTGAATGCATTAGTTGCATTAAATTTGTCCACTCACGTGAAAATTCAATTACCATTTCCTTGGCAGGTTCGATTGCGAACATGCCATGAGTAGAGAAGAGGTACCTGCATATATGCATATCTGCAATATGCATATGCATACCTACTATAGGAAGCCATGACTTCGAACTATGCCTATTGTATTTAACCAAATAGCTGCTTCACCACTGCCGATGCCACCGCCGCCGCCGCCGCGCCGCCGGCCAACAGCCTGGTCGGGACATCCCCGAAATTGAGTGTCCTTGTCGTCCTGTTATTTGGTCGTTGTGTGCAGAAGAAAAGAACTTAATATAATTGAAATAAATTGAAATAGACTCAAAGAACACAATTCTAGAACGGAAATTAAAATTTCTTTTTTGTATAAATTTGTTGATACCTACATAATGTACATCTGGCAGAGGACCTAGTACACTTTTCTATAGAAAGGCATATTTGATTTGATTTTCTCTTTTTTTTTTGTTAAGGCACACATTTTTAGTTTATTCTATCTTTTCAAATTAGTGCAGAACAAGCGAATCAGAGCTTTTTTTTAATTATAATTTATCAACAATATCCTTTAGTCTGAGTCTTTTTGAGAATGAAATTTTTAAACCGAGATATCAGTCCCAAGCCAAACAGTTTCGAAGTCTAGGTGCTCCCATAAAATTTCGTCTGCAAATTACAGGGTGAACCATTTAAGCAAGGTGTGAAAAAAAACTTGAACGAGCAGGTTTAGTTGAGAAAAGACAAAAATCGGATAGGTAGGGGATCTATTCCCTTTCGTTTAGGCGGGAGGGGCAATTTTCCAAAAAAAATTTGACTTAAAACAGAAAACAAATTAATGAAAAACAGCAGCAACACCTACAATAGCCTAATATACTTTTTTGCAAAGCTAGCCATCCCTCCCTTAATCTTATTTTTAAATAAATTAGTTTTAAAGAACAGTTTTTTTTAAATATTAATTTTCAAACTCAAAATTTTGCAAACAGAAATAAAAAAAAAAACGTTCAAACTATTTTTATCAAAATTTTACGTTTATAAGTATTATATTCGATTTCAAATTTCAATGCTTTTATCAATTTTTAGTCAAACACTGAAAACCAGATGGTTCTACGACTTTTAGTTTTTAAGATATTGAAAAATAAATGAACCAATTTTCACATAAAACTAGGCAGAATCACGCCAAATGATCATTTCAGCAACCAGTTTATTATCATCAACCTAATTTGTTCTTGTTTTATTTTTGTTATTAACTTCATTTCTCGAAATCTTGAAGAAAAAAGTCCAAGAGCCATCAATTACAAAAATACACATCATTGAATTTGGAAATCAAAAACAAAACTTAATGATGTAAAATTTTGATAAAAAATAGTTTGAAGATTTTTTTTTTTCAAAATTTTGAGTTCTAAAATTAATTTTTAAAAAACTGTTTCTTAAAACAAATTTATTTCAAAGGAAAACAAAAGAAATAAAAGGCTTTTGTAAGTGTAGCTGTTGTTTTTTAATAATTTGTTTTCTGTTTTAAGTAATTTTTTTTTTAGAAAATTGACCCTCGCGCCTTAACAATACAATTTCTTTCTTGTTACGACTAAATCTAAATTTTATATTTTAATTTACAGATAGAAGATAGTAAATATAGTGAAACTCGGTTTGGACACCACAAAACTTTGTAACAACCTGTACTTTGCATTTTTTTTGTTGGTATGAATAATTTGTATGTGATTCCCTAGATTACACCAACTTTCTCTTGTAGTTAACAGCTAGAATGTAACTACACATTGACGTATTGACAACATTATTGTAATAGTTTACTTAATTAACTAGGTACTCGTAGTTTGAGCTAATCAAAAAAGTTGCCAGTTGATTTCTTGAAATAATGTGACTTTATGGGAAAAAAAGTTAAAAATCGTTGGTGTTTTAAAAAAAAAAATTAATTTCTTATTAAAATTGGAAAACATTTTTGAGAAAAAATTTGAAATGCGAATTTAAATTTATAATTTATGTACACATTAAAATTTAATTTCAAACATTTTCATTAAACTGTTGTTAAAAATTCGATTTTTCAATCGAAAAAAAAACATTTTTTTTTTTGAAAATTTTAATATGCAATATTATTTAAACTTTTTAAGAGCAACTGCCTAAAAAATCATTTAAATGGGTCTTTCCAATAATGAGAAAGTTGAAAATACGAAAACTGGTTCTATGGGCAGTACTGTGAATAAGAACACAAACAAAATATATATTTTCTAATTTGAGAGTAGAATGTACTAAATTAATATCACACATGTCCTTGTTTCAAAAATGTTAGTGTTATTTTCGAGAAAAACTAAAGTTTTCTTAGTGGTTTTTCAAAAATTGTATGGAAGGCTCCGTTATTTTTGAACTTAGAAATATAATTTTTACAAGTATTCTAGAAAATTACTTTAAGAAAAACAAGTTTTAATAAAATTGATCAACTCGTTTTCAAAATATTTAGTTTTGTAAAAAAAATTGAACTTTTCTAAAACATTAAAAAAAGTCTTTTTTTTAGTTTTGGCTTACAATATACAAAGTTTTTTTAAGCAACGCCATAAATAAAAATTAAAAATATTTTTTGCACCGTTTTCGAGAGTATCAGAAACCAAAAAAATGTTTCTACACTAGAGGTAGATACCAAGAGTAAAAATTGTGCGTCTAGTGCCCACAATTGAGGTATACAACGTTAGAAAGCTTAGTTCAAGAGCATCATTTTTGAATATAGATACAGAACTGTATAAACCATGGGGTTTAGGCAGTATATAAAAAAAACAATTCGTCTATGTTTATTCGAATTTACAAAGTGTTTTTCTTACTTTTTTGGTCGCTTATTTTAGCCAACTCCCATTGCTTAGGGCAAAAAATATACTCGCACGTTAGTACACTCCATAGTACCTAATCATTTCGATAGATCTCGTTTCTGGGCACTTGCTAGACCAGCTCCCGTATATTTTTGACCATTCTCCTTTGAAAATCAAAAAAATTAAATTAAATAAGCACTATGGTAAATTTATTTTACTAAAATATTAACAATGTCCTTAACAGTTACCTACTGATAATTGTTTTGTGTTAAAATCGTAAAATGTGTACATAAGTTGTATGGCAGGTAACGTTTCTTTTTCAGCTAAAACGATTTGGTTTTGTAAAGGCCCTGTAATGAAGCGTTACACTTTATTATCCTATTAATTAATTAAAATGGACAATATCCCACTATGTATGCAGCAAAATAGATGCACACCACTTGATGGCATAAATCGTTGCATACACACAAGGCGTACATTATATTTGGTTTGGTTGTTCTATAAGTTCACATTTACTTATAGCTGGAAAGTTCATATGGGGAGGTTGGATTTTCAACATAATTCGTCTTCTGCTTTACTCAGTCGTTGTGTACCAATCTTGAGTACTTAAAAGTAGAATTCCTAAAAAGAGACACACTAAAGGCTACGTATTGGTACCATGCCAACTAGGAGTCTCTAGAATTGTTGGTCTTAAAAGATTATTTCTGCGATCAACTTTCTTCAAAAGTTTATCGTGGACAGAGGTATCCTCACTTTTATCTTTCTAGTGTTTATTTCTCTAGTTTGATATTAGAGACATGAGACGCTCCGCACTGATTTTTCCCTCGTCTACTCTTCTTCAAAGAGCCTACGAGGGCAGAGTTAGCTACCGTGGGCTGCTCACCGATTGTTTCTTTGGTTTGTTACTAAAGACAAAAGTAAACCATATACCTTGTTTACTGCTTTTTCCCTCGCTGCACTTCTTCTAAGTTTACCGTGGGCAGTTCTCCGTTTATTCCCCTAGTTTGGTGCTATAGAGACAGGAAATCGCATTTCGCTCGTTTTGCTCCCGCATCTATACTTCATAGTACGGGCAGGGTTTGCCAACGCGGGCTCCCACCGATTATTCCTCTACCTTAGTGATAAGTGCATGAAGCGTTTCCACCGTTTGTATCCACTATTACACTATCATTCAAGTGTTTTGTGGCAGAGTTCACTATCACTAGTGGCTCTCCGTTTGTTGCTGTGGATTGAAGCTATAGGCAGAAGTAGATGGTATGATAACTCTGCTGTTTGTTCCCACGTTCCACTTCATCTAAGTGTACCTTGGGCAGTTTATTTATAAGACATAAGTACTATGTATTATTTTATATATGAAAACAAGTTTGTAACCATTTTCGAGTCCAATATAATTATATGAATTAAATAAAGTTATATTTATTACTAAACTCGAGTTTTGACTTCCAATATCCCAAGTTTTACTTTGCTTTCTTTGGGATCGACCCTGGCCAAACCTGAGTCTACCCCAGCCTCGATAAAAAAGCTCTACATCCCAAATAGACCAGGTATGATTCCAAACAAGCTCAAAAATTAAGCCGTTTTTTTTTGGTAATGTTTTGCATCCGGCCCTAGAAGTTTAGAGCTTGGATTTATCATAAAGACAACATCATTAAAACAGTCAATCAATCAAAAATCTAGCATGTGCAACGCATGGTATTATTTTCACGTTTGCTGTGATAATTTTGAAAACTTATGTTTTTGTGATAAATTTTGACTCTAGTATTGCAGATTTTTACCAATTACTTGGTATTGACTCTAGATACAATAAGAAGTTATACCATTTTGAAATCCGCATTTAACGCACGTATTTCTAAAATAGTTGGTCGGTAGATATTCGTGCATTTTGTTTCATACCATTCACATTTTGCATTGAAAATCAAATTATTTCTTTCTCTAAGAAGCAGTTATTACAATCTTCTTCGACTTATGCTTTGGCACAAATAATGTAAAATATTGCTAGGAAAAAAAAAACAGTGGAATTCATTCACTATAGTCGTGGTATTCAAAAACGTAAAGAAAGGCAAAACATAGTTTTTCTTTTGGTTAGAATAGAACTTTTTTTTATCAGTTTTCAGGACGGTCATCAAGTCTACTATGAGGCAAGCCAGGGTTATCCTTTCTTACGGGGCTCCTTGTATATGTGTTTCTTAGGCCTTGTGGTCTTTTAGGCCTTCTTAGGTTTTACAGGCATACAGTTAACCCTCTACTGCACAAGAAGCCATATATGGCTTTTGCTTTTTAAACACCCACTACTGCGATTGCGCAACTATCACTGGAAAAATAGCATTTTGATCGTTTAGAATAGATATTTGTTTATATATATTTGTGTATTTCTTTTTTTTTTGTCTTTGCGCAGTAGTGAAAAACCACAATCAAATCTAACAGTTCACACAGCGAGAAAGTAGTGAAAAAATATAGAAATAAAAGTTTATTTATTATTGGTAAAGCGAATAATTTAAAGGCTGTTATATTTCTTTTTAGTGAGATCGATATTGGAAAATAAAATTGAATAGTTAAATTTTCAATTATATTTGTGGAATTTAAAACACGACGCGTTTTTGGGAACGTTCATTTATGGCTCCTTATCCATTCACAACAATATTTAGGGACGCCATATGCCATATATGGCTGATTGTGCATTCACAAAAAGATGGATATTCAATCTTTTCGTTTTCATATATGCCCATTTTCGATTTTAAGTGGCTATAGAAGAGCGCCTTTGCAGGAGGAGGACAATGTCTAAAAAGGGGTCAGCGTGCTTCAACTCCAAACACTCCAAAATGACAAAACACTAAAAGAAATTCAAAATCTTCTGATTTTGAATTTCTCATCTCATCCTTCAAGAAAAAATAGAAAGGCGTCATGACATTTCACTGAATTCTGTTCGCTTCGACTCTATGAATCATATTCAGCAAAGCTTGGATGAAAACCTCTCGACCTTAAATGATGTACTGACTGAGTCAGCTGAAATGGATGCAAACAAACTTATTTCTTGTCTACGGAGCTCCACAAATAATACTTGTAACAAAAAATGCTCAAAATTTAAAGAGAAATGGTTTGACAAGGATTGTATGCAAGCCCGAAAGAAATCATTTGCTCTTTTGAATGCAGTGCGTAACTCAAACTGTCCAAGTATTAGGAGGTACTTCAAAGAAAATGCACGATACAACAAACTTTGTTTAAAAAAGAAAACAGAGTTTTAAAATAATCGAGCGTGTGCACTTGGCCAAGTGAAAAACTCGAAAGAATTTTGGAAGACTGTCAAGGAGATCAACGGTAAACATTTTTCAATTGGATTAGGAACTTCCGCTGATGATCTATCTTTGCATTTTCAAAGCCTCTTATATGGCAGGTCTGACGTCCAATTTTCGTATGCGGTACCGATGATCCTCTATGAAATTTTGAATAGTGAAATCTCGCTTAATGAAGTAATCGCTGTTATTATGAATGGAAAAAATGGAAAAGCCATCCCAATCCCAAATGAATTTTTCAAGAATGCTACCGTTTCTTTTCATACCCATATTACGTAACTGTTCAATAAAGTTTTTTTGAGAGAAGATGTCCCGTTATCTTTCAAAAAGACGGTTATCTTTCCAATCTATAAAAAAGGTGACTCGAACAATGTGGACAATTATCGAGGAATCTCTTTCATGAATGTTTTGGCAAAATTATTCTGTGGTGTCCTGGTTAAAAGACTGGAAACATGGGTCGATAATAATAACATCCTCTCAGACTTTCAGGCTGGTTTCAGAAAAACCTTTTCAACCATTGACCATATTTTCACGTTAACTTCAATTGTCAAAGCGTTTCAGGCCCGAAACAAGAAAGTATATGCCTTTTTTGTAGATTTTAAGGCAGCTTTTGACCTCTTAAATCGAAGTGCTCTCTTTTACAAGCTATCGCAACTAGGAATTTCTACAAAATTCATACGTGTAATAAAAGAGCTATACTCGCAGTCAAGAGCAGCTGTGTGGGATGGCTCAAGCTACTCAGAATGGTTCCAAACTGATAACGGTGTAAAAAAAAGGATGCCCTCTTAGTGCTCTTTTATTTGCACTTTTCATAAACGATGTGGTATCGCACCTTCCTGGAGGAATCCGAATCGCAAGCTTAAACATCAATGTTCTATTGTATGCCGATGATCTAGTGTTACTTTCCGAATCACCAGAAAATCTCCAACTAATGATTAATCGACTAGCTGATTACTGTCATAATTCTTGTCATTAATTCAGACAAATCGAAAGTCTTGGTTTTTGCAAGAGCAGCATCAAGGAACCCGAATCCTTACAATATGTCTATCATTGGTGAAAGCTTGGAGATCGCTGAGGAATAAAAGTACCTGAGAGTTAAGCTAAATAGGACACTTGATTTCAGCAAACATATTACAGAGAAGTCAAATGCTGCACAAAGTTTGATCAATGTGTCATGGAGAACCATCTTTGTGAATAATCACATCAAACTTTCAGTGAAGTACAAAATATTTGATGCTGTGATAAAGTCTACATTGTGTTATGCTGCCCAGGTGTGGGGAATAGAGGAATATGAGGCCATCGAACGATTCCAAAGGAACTTCTTTAAAAAACTTTTTAACTTACCGCTCAGATCGCCAAATTATGCACTTTATCTCGAAACAGGACTTCCTAAGTCATTTACTGATTAAATCGTGAAGGTGCTATCTTACCAAGAAGATCGCTTATCGAAAAAAATGGCGCTGTACGAATTGAGGAACAAGGATTGGTGGATGGCAAAGTGGAAGAGTATAGGAGATACTTGTGGAGAGGTTGATCCGGCGAACGCAGAAAACTTAAACTTATTTAAAAAACAACTTTATAGTATTATTCAAAAACATGAAAGATCTGTGCGTAATACCTTCATAGTGAAAGCTCGCGAATCGGAGAGTAGAATACTATACGCACAGCTTAATTCCAACTTAATATCAAATAACTACTTTAATGACCTGCTTAGCTATAGAGAAATATCACTTATATTTAAAGCAAGATGTGAAGTAATCGCTCTTAACGGAAGCCCTTACAATGGAAGTTGCAACCAATTCTGTTCGTTGTGTAATCTTAAATCTAAAGAAGACTGCTTCCACTTTGTTGCTATATGTCCGGTATTTTCTCCACAGCGACTTAATTACTTTGGGAAGAAAACTTCAACGATGCAGGAAACAATCATGATTTTGAACGGTTTAAACTGGAAATCACTGTACAACTTTCTAGAAGTAATATATAAATATAGGTTGTTACTGATAACAGAATTTGTATAAAAAAAAAAAAAAAAAATTATAATAGGTATATTTAGATTCTACAATGCATTAATTTTTGTAAATTACATTTGCTAACCGAGCTGACGGCAAAGCCATAGCTTTAAAATTCATCTTATTGTTAAACAATGTACTTAGAAGAAAGAAAAATAAATGAATTATTTACTTACTTACTTACTTACTTACTTATTCCCGAATAGCAAAAAAACAAGGCAGAAATTCCAAAATGACTTCAGGTACAGGACATTTACAATGTGCAACAAATGCAAACTAAATCTGTGTCTGAACAAGGACCGACATTGCTTCACATCACTCCGAACTTAATTTATTTTGTAATGAATATTTGCAAAAATGTTTTTTTTTTTTGTTTAATTATTGCTTAGTTTTGCAACGAATATTACCAATATTTCCATAAACAATGATCTAGTGAAATAGCCAGTTGCATTCCTCCCCTTAAACAATTCAACCGTAATACTCGCGCTTCTAGGAATGCCCATCAGTTTACCCTTGAGCCCAATTTCGGACGAACTGTTAAGTACAGAGATTCTTTCTTTAGTCGCACTACTCGAATGTGGAATGCTCTACCCAGCTCAATTTTCCCCTCCCATTGTGATCTACAGACGTTCAAAACCAATGTGCATCGGTATCTCCTTTTAAATCCCCTCCAATCTTCCTAATCGCTCGTGCTGTGTATATCATATTAAGGGTAGTCACAACCCCTTTTGCACGCGCTAAATCATAAAAAAAAAAAGAAATCGTTTTTTTTTTTATTTTTATTGCCTGAACTAAATTATATATTTATTTTTTGTGCTGTTTGAAAATGTGTAACTGCACAAGAAGCCATATATGGCAAAAGTTAAAAACTTTTAATAAAATTAGCTTAGACAATTTTTTGTTTTTTTTAGTCTCTTAATTGTACAAAATGAAAAACAAAAACGACATTTTAGTTTTTATATTTTCATTGGATGATAGTGCGTGCAGTAGAGGGTTAATATTAACAAAAAAAAAAAAATAGAGCCAGAACAAAGAAAATATTTTTAAGAAACATTAAGGGTGTTTTTTTATGAAGGGTATAGATATATCATTTACGAATACTGACACATACAGTAAACTTCAACAAAACTTTATTTATTTTCTATGTACGGAACTTCTAGTCGTATAAGGCAATTTTGTAAACTTTTTGAATTTATCATTCAGTGAGAAAATAATATACAAACATGGTTATCGTTTTTGCCCTTTTGATTTCCATTCATATCGACCGTAGGTATGTGTATAATAATCAAATTTTATGTTTGCATTTTGCAAGACCCCCGTTTTCTTATTGCTTTTCACTGCTTGTCCTTTTGTACCTCAATTTCCTTCATTTCCCCAAAACACATCAGATATACAATTTTTTTTGGTACAAATCCTTTCTATACAAAAATTACATCCAATCAAACTTTTATTGGCCCTCGAAAAAGTTTTCCATATCAAAGATCTTATAGTGTAGATTGTAGATTGTAGAGTAATCAAAGGACATTTTGATTAAGCTACATATTTATGTAGGTATATCTCTTCGACTGGGGAAAAGATTGTGAAACGTCATAACCGTATCAGAAATGTGTATAGTGTATGTATCTAAGTTCATATATACATACATACGTCTGTATTTTTATAGTGAGGATCTGCTGTGTTGGGTATCGTTTATTTGGATAATGAAATCATATTTGAATGTAATCGGGTATTTAAACATGCGTATTCCATTCCTGTCGAAAGGCGCACACAGGAATGGTTGCGAGTTGTTAGTCACTAGGCCCTGGTTCTTCATGAGCCGTTGTGCCACCCGATTTATTTATTTTTTTTTTATTTGGGAGAAAGATTAAGGCTGAATTTATTCACTATTGCTCAACTTGCTGCAAACTCCAAAGTTGGCCAACTTACGAGTTAACTTCAAATCCGTAGTTGAACTGAAAGTTGAAAAATGCTTTTATTCACTACTTTGAATCTGAACTCCAGAGTTGAAATTCAAAAGTTGACCAAACTGCAGTTTCTAAACTATCCTTGGGTTATTTGTGAAACATGACACACAAGACGTCATTTTCAACTTATTTATTTATTTAAATAATTTATAAATTATTTAGTGAAAGGCATCAGGGTAGCCAGACCAAACGATGCCGTCTCTTAATCAAAACTATACATTTTTGTGTGAATATGTTTCCTTAATCATTTTAGATATTCAAAATATTTTGAATACGAATTTTGTGTTTCCTTATTCAATAAAATATTCGGGATAAACCATTATTGTTGATTTTTTTTTTATTTATTCCGAATAGCTAATTGGAATGGATTTTTCATTCCATGTGAAGCGCGGAATCAAAAGAATACCAAGCAAAAAAAAACTAATTGATCATGCGGTCCACCATCTAAGTAATAACCGCGCCCAAAGATGCTTGATTTCAGTGATCGGACGAGAACCGATATATTTTTTTTTTTTCAAACGATATTTTCCGTACCATCTTTCGTCACAAAGCAATGAATCCTTTATTAAATAAAAAAAAAACATAATTGTCGTTGCTTTTGAGAAAACCAAATGAAAACGATAAATGAAATCATGGTCGTCCTATTTATCGATTCATTTATATTGTCGCCTTTCAAGGGATACATTTTCTTCCTCTGCATCATATTCGCTGCTCCAAAAAGATAACGCCCAATTCTCTATGCAGGTAATTTGCACGAAACATTTTTGATTTTATTATTTCAATTAAAACAGAGCTTTATTTTTATTTAATTATTATTTACTTTAAGATTTGTTTCCTTTCGAACTCAAGAGCGAAAAGTTTACACAATAGCATGAATCAATAAACAGAAATGAAGAAAAATCCCAAATTTGCTCGCTAACTTCTACTATTTCGGGGACTTAAGAAAATCGAAAGTTGATCAACTCTAAAGTTGAAAATCAGAAGTTCAAAACGTCAACTTTGAGTGAATAAAAACTATTTATCAAATTCAATTAAAAAGTTCAAGTGACCTCAACTCCAGAAATAATTGTGTTTCGCCCAAGATATAACAGTGGGCTCTTCAGTCAGTCGGTTATACCCTACTAAGACACAAAGTTTGGTCGATGTTTACCGACTCTTATAAAAATCACACCACGAAGATACTGTGAATTTTATTATTCTAGGGGAATTTGTTTAAATTCGTGCACCCAGAAAATAATTATCCGTGGTCAGGTTTTTTTATAAAGAAGATGAAGAAATTTAAATATTAAAATATTGAAATTACTTATGTTTTAAGTAATTTCAGTATTTTAATATTTAAATTTCTTCATCTTCTTTATTTCTCAAATTGACTGCAAAAATCCTAAATTTATGTTCAACTTTGACTGAATAAATTAGGTCAATAATGGTCTTATGTAAAATTTGTAATGTATTTGTAATTGTATGTATACAAGTAAACTTAGATGGAGGTTTTTAGAAGTTGCTGACGTGAAATAAGGCAAAAAGAAATAAAGCCAAATATGTATAAAAAAAAGAATATTCTGATTTTTTTTTGAAATATAAAAATGCCGACAAAATGTTTGATTTGGCCTTATTTGGCTTAATTATTTTTTTCTCCGAAAAAATGCCGTTTTGTTATTTCTATTCTTTGAATACAGGTCTGTGTTCAATGTCTACTTCATTAAAGTAATTTTTAATAACTTGAGCGATTTTTTTAGAATTATAACATTTTCAAACGGTAATTTTGACGAATTCAATTTCCCCTTTAAATTTTCAATCAAGGTTTTAAAATTTTTAAACAAAGTTTTTCACAAATTTCGTTTTCAAAATTTGTATACCTAGAATTATTTTAATAAATTTTTATTATTTTTTTTAAACCCTTTGTAAGATTTTTAAAAACCAACATAAGAAACTTATAGAAATACGTGGGATAAAAGTTGCTGTTTCACTGTGTAATTTTTCGTAGACACACATTTGGTTTTGTTTCTAATTCTAACAAAAATTTGGTTACAGGTACTAATAATAAAAATTTTTTGGAAATAAAAACTTTAGATTTTCAATGGAGCGGGTCAAAATTCTAGTTTTGAAATTATTTTTCTTTTCAAAATTCTTCCTATAAAAAAAACTCTTTTCCTCAAATTTTTCGGTTCTGTTCCATTCTAATTTTTAAAATTCTTTGTACCTACATACATTTATATTTGCGTGTTCTTTAATAATTGTTTTTTTTTTTTTTTGTTATTTGTTATTCTTTTTTTCTTCGGCTTCAACTTTGGCAGTGATAATTTCGGTTCTAAGATCATTTGTGATTTTGTAAAGACCTGCATGACTCCTACCGACTAACACCTTAAGTCAACGATGCCATGAGAATTTTCAACATTGTTCTGTATTCTTAAATATGTCTCTTTAGTTGCTTTTGAACTGTCATAAACAGCCCGAAATCGGGAGATAGGTACTACTTTCTGAAATTTTATTTTACAAAACTCTGCGAATAATAAAATTATTGGGAGAATTTTGTGAACACAATTTAAAAAAAAAAGCATTTTCTAAAGCATAATTTTGAAGAAAAAAATTTAAAGAAGAATTTTGATAACCAGACTTTTGAAAGCTTGGTCTACAGGAAGACTTGATATGTAGGATTAATGAAGATCTCATGGCAATCTCCAAGTGGTCCGTTGACAATGGTCTAACTTTAAATCTGGTTAAGTCTCAACTTATTGCGATATCTAAGAAACTGTTTGATACCTCACACTTCCCTCCAGTTTATCTAGCCCAAATCCAGCTTCATTTTAAAGACACTGTTTCTAGTCTTGGTTTTAAAATTAATCGGTCGCTTTCAGCAAATGACCATATTAACTGTATAGTTGGAAGAATCTATTCCGGGCTACGTAGACTTTGGCCATTCTCTACCATCACTCCAGTAAATACCAAACTGAGACTTATAAAAACATTACTGGTACCATTGATTGACTACGCTAACGTCGTTTATTGTAAGCCGGATTCGCACTCTAAACATAAACTGCTTGTGGCTTTCAATGACATGATTAGATACGTTTATGGTCTCAGGAGACATGACCACATCTCGCATTATCACAAACTAGTCCTTGGATGTTCACTACAGCAATTTCTAGATTCTAGATGCTGTATATTTTTACACAAAATTATACAAAACAAAACACCACAATACATATATGAAAAATTAGAATTTGCGCAGTCCCTTAGAACTACCAATCTATTAGTACCGGCTTTCAACTACCTGAATTCTTCACGGCTCTTTATTGTATATGCAACCAAGTTTTGGAACTCTCTCCCAGTTACAATAAAACGAATTATTGGAGTGACAAACTTTAAGATTGCAATCTCTTCTCATTTTTGCTAGGTATAATGTCAAAATTCAAAATTTTAAACAGATTATTAATATTAATTTTGAATGAGTAAGTAATATTGAATAATATTGAAAAAAACAATAAAAACAATAAAAAAAAAAAAAAAAAAAAAAAAAAAAAAAAAGTATTATAGGTATATATGAAAGTATGTATAAGAATTTGTAAATATTTTATTTTTAGGTATTTTATAACAAAATAGTATGTTTTATCCGTATTGTTAAGGTACTATAAAAGACTAAGTCTTATTTGTACATTGGTAATTAAATAAATTGAAAAATTGAAAATTGAATTAAAAAATGAAGAAAAAAAAAGAAAGCAGAATTTTGACTCAATCACCTTTTCGAAAAGTAATAAAAATTTGTTTCTATCAGAATCGTATTAGGCTTTTAGGCTGTAGCCAAGAGAACAGACAGACACAGAGAGTTGCGAGAATTTTTTTTTGGTCTGCACTCGGCCCTATCATCGTAATCCGCACAAATACATAGTTTACCAAGACCGAAAATTACTTTAAACCATTTACTTTTTTTTATTTCTAAGGATCTCATACTGCATTAATTGTATAATATTATCCTAAAAAAACACACGGAAAAAGTTAAAAAATTGAGTAGAAAGTAAGTAAATTATGATAATGTAAGCCTATTCCATATAGGTACATTTAATTAAAAATAATTTATTTTAAACAAGAAACTAGTCTGCACTGAAGAAACACATTTTTACACTGAAAGACTGAAGAAACACATTTTATATTTGTTCTAATGTATAAGAAAATAGTTCTTTCTTTTTGTGCCACAGCATCGGCATCATCCTTACATTCTCAAAGAATATAACGTTTTCTTTTTAAAACAAAAACAACTTGTAAACCTTCAAATAGTCATTTCCGTCTTTTGCACATGGTTCCTTTCTCAAAAACAAAATTAAGGGTTTATCTTAAAAATAAAATACAAAAGTAACGTTCTAACATGCGAGTATAAGAATACCCAGACTAATCTCTGCCTACCTATATATATTAGGGTGGCGCTTATTTTGACAAAGTTGGAATTCCTTTCGGGACTCCCCCTAAAAGTGATCAAGGTAATAAAATAAAAATCTGTGCATAATTTTTGTTGAAATCGGTTGACGTTAACACGTGCCACCGAGCAGTTGAAAGTTCCCATACAAAATACATGGAGATTTTTAGGCTTTTACTAAAAAAATCAGCAAAAGTGCAAAGGGTGATGAATATTAATAAAACTTACCATTTATCTTAATTCTTTAATGGACTAAAAACAAAAAATATATCCAGAATTTAAGATAACTGCACTGAGGAAAGAAATCGTTTGCGGCAAACGTAAAAATTGCCCAAACGACTTTTTCGTTTGCCAGCCAGTTTTGACAGTTCGTTTGCAGCAAACTCTTAAATTCGCTTGAGACAAACAATTCATACTGTTGTAGCAAAATTCTATCGTTTGTTTCAAACGAATAGAGTGTTTGTGTCAAACGAATGTACTGTTTCTGTCAGACGAATAATGGTGTTTTGTAAACATATTTACTGTTTGTGGCAAACGAATGGTGCTTTTAGAGTAAACGTTAATACTTTTACGACAAGCGAATGGGTCAATTGTTATAGAAGATCAAAGTGGTTATGACAAATGAATAACACGTTTGTTGCTAATGACTTGAACGATTGTCACAATCAATACAGTGACTGCTGGTTTTCCCTTAATTCTGATATTATATTATTTTATTTTAATTGAAAGAAATGTCAAGCCTTACTTAGGGGCCAGTTATAGCTATCATTGAAAAACATCATTGAAAAAGTAAGCTGTTGGTTTTCTGACCCTTGGAAAGTTTAATCATTGAATATTTTAACGCAGAAATAAAGCTTACGACTTCAAAATTATTTCTCCTCCATACAAAATTCATTTTGACCCATATCTTCCCCATTACGTTACTTTTAATTTTTCCAATGATCATTGAAAAATTAAAAGTCATTTTATGAGAAAAGTTGTGTCAAATTGAATTTTGTTTTACCTAGAAATAAATATTAAGTCAATAAGCTTTACTTTAGCATCAAAATAATCATTTATTTTTTCTTCAAAATCTCTCAAAATTGACAATTAATATTTTCAATGATGGTTTTGAATGATAGCTATAACTGGCCCCTTACCTGGATTTGAACTGGTATCCTTCCGTATCGAGAGAGAGCATGCATCCACAGAGCTAATTTGCAACATAAAATCCTCCGGCAAAATGTTAATCAGTTGAAAACTTCACACATTTTCCTTTTATTATTGTTACTATTGTACTATTCGTACTAGAATGTCAGCTTATTAGGCTTGACCATTCTTTATTCCGTCAATTTCATTGAATTTTTGAACAACAACAACAACTTAAAGGCGCTTCCACCAATTGTTTGGCTGGAGATATAGCCATTTCGTGCTTTGCCACTTTTGCACTCATCAGTCTCCTTTTTGTGGTGCTGAGCTTTTAATCCAATTTTATTTGAAAAACTTTTTATGCACACCATAGGATTCGAACCTACGCATGTCAGATTTGCTCAGTCTTAGCAGTCGTGTTCACTACGCACTCCACTGCTTTAGACCACTGACGTCACAGGTCGAGATGTGTTAATTGTTTATCAAATGCATTTGGAGCATCAGCATTTTTATAAGCTTTTATTTTGAATGTAATTATTTTAACAATTATTTTTAATGCAAAGATTTTTAAACTAGCATTTATTTTATTTTTGAATGCAAATATTTTCGAATTTTGACTTTGCTATTTTTTAAAGCAACAAATTTTCAATATTGAATCGCATTCTTTTTGAATGCAACATATTTTCAATTGAAATTTGATTTTTTGAAGTTGCTGAACTTCAGAACAACACCAAATTGATAAAGCAAAACATGTATTGAAACGTACCCAATACTTGCCCGATAGATTACCTGAAATTGGTTAGATAGGAATTAAACAACTAAAATACTTTTTTCAAATAGGAAATTTATTGCTGCAAGCGAATTTCTTTTAAAGAAACCTATAATCAAAAATTCACCTCAAAAGCATGAAATGTTTACGACAAGCATTAAGTCAATTTGTAAAAATAAGATTTAAAAATATATACCCTGCAATCATTCAATCGTTTACTACAAATTAGTTTACTTTCTACGAATTAACCATTCGTCCCAAATGTTCGACTTATTAGTTGCAAACAATTGTAATTTATATAGTAAGTGTAAAACTTTTTGCAGCAAACTGCATTTCAAAAGCTTAGTTCGCAATCGATTCATTCGTTTGCCATAAACAATTGCACTTGCTTGCAAACATCATGTCGTTTGAATTTGGGAAACATTGTCCTTTACCGTAATCAACCCAGGCAAATTGAGCTCCGAACGAATGGGTTATTTGTTATATGTTTGATGCAATGGAATTACTTTCTGTGGCGACTGTAATACAATTGCTACAAATGAAATACGTTTGCAGGGATTGTATAACATTTCCAGCAAATGTATTACAATTACAGCAAACGAAATTCGTTACTCGCAAATGCAAACGCAAACAAAAATATTAATTTTCTCAGTGTGGTTAGAAAAATGTTTAAAATTCTGGAAATATTTTTTGTTTTTAGTCGATATAATAATTATGATAAATTGTAAGTTTTATTAATATTCATCAATTTTTGCACTTTTGTTGATTTGTTTAGTAAAAGGCTAAAAATCTCCATGTATTTTGTAGGGGAACTTTCAACTGCTCATTGGCACGTGTTAACGTCAACCGATTTCAACTAAATTTTGCACAGATTTTTATTTTATCACCTTGATCACTTTTAGGGGAATCCCGAAAAAAATTCCAACTTTGCCAAAATAAGCGCCACCCTAATGTTTATGTACTTGTACGTATTTATAACTAAAGGTCCAACGAATATGTATAATGTGAAGCAGGTGTTTCAAATCTATATTTAAGAAATGTTTAAACGAAAGTTTGGCTTATAAAAGGGTTTATGGATTAAAAATAAAATCCAACAAATAAAGTTTGTCACTAAAGTAGAACACGTTACTGTATGACATATGTGTATAAATCTACCTAAAACGTATAAACGTAGATATGTATTATATTCTTCAAAGAACATTTTTCTAAATAACAAAAATCCTTGTTTTTTCTTGTTGAAATATTTTGAAGAAGGGAACAAGTTCAAAACTCAAACTTTTGTTAAACTCGAATAGTTTAAAAAAAAAAACATAAAATTTGTACCAATTCAAGGTCTTTAATATTATGTTTATGAGTAAATTTAGAAGTTTATTAACATTAGTATTTTCAAAGTAATTTCTTTCGTATTTGATTAAAGATCCAAAAGTACAGAGTAATGAAGAGTGTTTCAACATTAAAAAAAAATCACAAATTGGTTCCTTTATGATTTCGCCACATCATTTTTGTCAGTTTAATATACAAAAATGAACGACTGGATCACACGAACTAACTGGCTTAGCATTTTAGACATAAAGGTAAAAATAACCATAAATAGATGCAGTCCTATAACAATCACTTTACTCATTCCCGGCTTAGATTAATTGAAAACTTAAAAGTCGTTTCTGAGAAAATTATAAAAAAACAACATAATCATATGGCAGCTACCAATTATGTAACCACATACAAATCCTTTTTACCAAATTTACAGAAAATCGTTCCACCCGCCAATATTCTGTGTCCAATTACAGTGGATGGCGGATCCAAAGGGAGAAATATAAAAACAAAAAAAAAGATATTTCTTTCGTTATCAGAGACTTACACAAAAAAAAAAAACATCTGTGGAGGAAAATGTTTGTATTTAAATAGTTGGTATTGATGTCCAAGAAGTTTATAGTGTTCAATCAAATTCTCATTAACAAAATCTTAAGTGTTTATTCACAAGCAACGAATTGGGTTGTGTTGCCATGTGTGAAGAGAAAGTAGGGTAATAATTGTTATTTTGAAAGATAAGAGATACCTCCAATTCACTCGTTTAAATGAAGATTTTTTTTAATAAACTTTTAACGATTTCTCTATAACTTTTTATAATTATGAAAAATCTAATTACAGAATTTATTAAGTGTAATATGGGGATTAAGATTCAGGAGGAATTTTGAATCCCCCTAAAAAATTGTTAATCTTATGGCTCTTTGAACAATTTTAGTCAAAAAATCGATCTTATTTTTTATGTCATTCGTTTAAATACACCTTGAAAAACAACCAAGTAGCTCAGAAAAAGTCCCGTGAAGTTAGCAAGAGAATTGTTTAAAATTGAATACAAAATGAGAGTTCCCGGCAGCAAAGAAAGAGTTCTAGAGTTCCTCATACTTTTTTCAATAGTTCTGGCAAATAAAGTGTTAAAAATAGAAAAAAAAGTTTTGTTTGCTAACTTCACGCAGCAAGGACTTTTTCGAGAAAAAGAGTTCTGAGCATGTTTTTCAACTTAAAATCAAGAGTTCTAGAGTTCCTGATGGGTTTTAGGAAGAGTTCTGCGAAATTGGAAAAGTTAGGGCAAATTAAGGTTCACATTGACTTGAACCAAAAATTTTCAAAATCCAAATAATTAAAAAAAAAAAGGAGTTCTGTTAAGAGTTCCCGATAGCAAACAACGAGTTCTGAAGATTTAATAAATAACTTTTTTTTCTAAAACTTATTTTTCAAAAGTTATGCGCAAATTAAGGTGGATTTTGAAAATGTTTTGTTCTAAGTCAATGGGCACCTTAATTTGCGCATAACATTTGAAAAATAAGTTTAGAAAAAAAGTTTTTAATAAAATATTCAGAACTCTTTGTTTGCTTTTGGGAACTCTAATCAGAACTCCTTTTTTTTATTTTTTTTGGATTTTGAAAATTTTTGGTTCTAAGTCAATGGGCACCTTAATTTGCCCTAACTTTTCCAATTTAGCAGAACTCTAGAACTCTTGATTTGAAATTGAAAAACATGCTCAGAACTCTTTTTCTCGAAAAAGTCCTTGCTGCGTGAAGTTAACTTTTTTTTTCTATTTTTAACACTTTATTTGCCAGAACTATTGAAAAAAAGTACGTAGCCCGTAGCGTAATGGTTAGTGCGTTCGACTGTCATGCTGTAGGTCTGGGTTCGCTTCCCAGCCTCGTCCGCCTAAAAACTAAAAAGTTTTTTTCAGGGCTACTGCCTCTTGCGAGGAATTGACCTCCAAGAGTATCACTTGTCACAAATAAGTGCTTCTCGTATAGCCGTTCGGATTTGGCATAAATTTGTAGGTCCCTTCCATTCCTGTCGACAGGTGCACACAGGAATGGTTGCGAGTTATTAGTCATTAGGCCCTGGTTCTTCACGAGCCTTTGTGCGACCCAATTTATTTATTTATTTATATCTTTCGTGACAAGGCAATGGATTCTTTATTAAATAGAAAAACCATAATTGTCGTTGCTTTTGAGAGGCGAAAACTATAAATGAAATCATGGTCGTCCTATTTGTTATTGATTCCAAGACAGGGAAGCATTTTATATTGTTTTTTATTATTTCAAATAAAACAGAGCTTTATTTTTATTTAATTAATATTTTTTTTAAGATTTTTTTCCTTTCGAAGTCAAAAGTGAAAAGTTCACACAACTGAATAGCAAGTTTGCTCGCTAACTTCCATTATTTCGGGGAGTTGAGAAAATTCAAAGTTGATCAACTCTAGAGTTGAAAATCAAAAGTTGAAAACGTCAACTTCGACTGAATAAAAACTACTTCTCAAGTTGACTGTAAAAATCCCAAACTTATGTTCAACTTTGAGTGAGTAAATTAGGCCTTAGATACATATATGTATAATACAAGAGCCGACAGCAAATTTTGGGAGTGAATGTATAACCAAAACCTCATTATGGTAGTTGCAATGGGTGGCAATGGCACACTGGATATAGTGTTTGACTGCTAACCTGGACGTGTGGGTTCGATCCCCAGTCTAGGCAGCATTCTTTTCTATATTCCCCAACTTCAACTGGATGCCACCCGTGGAATTTCATGAGATAATTAACATCTAATTCTCAATCCACTGTGCCAACAAAATGTTTCATTTCCTTCTATTCCTTCTAACTAGTGCCGTGCATTGCATTTTAAAAGACCAGAGGTCTAACAGGCATATAGTTAAAATTATTATTAGTATTATTATATTTTGTGATATCAAAATCAAAAGTCTGGCAGGTTCTTTTTCAGCCTTTGCTAGGGTTGGATGAAGAAATTTTCTAAATTCATTCAGAACTATTTTTTATTTTTTAAGGGTAAAAGTGGTCCATACAGTTATATTTATGTTAGGCCTAGCAACCAATTTCATGCACCCAAAGGAAAAATTGTACACTCCAATTCACTCGTTTAAATACAGATTTTTTTCAATAAACTTTTAACGATTTCTCCATAACCTTTTATAATTATGACAAATCTGATTATAGAATTTATTAAGTATAATATGGGGATTAAAATTCAGGAAGAATTTTGAATACTCCTAAAAAATTGTTAGTCTTATGGCTCTTTGAACAATTTTAGTCAAAAAATCGACCTTATTTTTTGTGTCATTCGTTTAAATACACCTTGAAAAACAACCAAGTAGCTCAGAAAATCGTTAAAAATAGTATGCAAAAAATCAAAGAATCAACAGTTAAGGATGTTTTCTCATGAATTTAACAATTTTGCCAAAAGCAAGTGTTCTAAGCGAAGAGAAAAATCAGGACATTGGTGATTGCAGTCGATGTGAGGGTTAAAACATTGGACTAAGTATGCAGCTACCTTCGATAAAGGGAAAACGAAGAAAAAACAACAAACCGCTAGCTTACATGGCTACATCATCTCAAGAAAGACAACGCATACTCCGAAAAGTCTCAAATTCAACATTATCATAAGCAATGGTAAAACCGTAGTTAAAGCCACCAAAAATGCTTTTTATCAGATTGTCCGGGAAGCCCATCATTTCAACCATCTGAAAACTTAAAAAGATCCACCGAAATCAGGCTGGTACAGATCTAATTCGTAGGCTTTTAAAGTTGATTTAAACTGGGTATTAATAGCATACTGCGCCTCATACCATTAAATGGCCTCCCTTATTATTGTGTCTACTACCCAAGCCTTTTTTTTTTTCTTTTCTCATGTCATGTTAATTAAATGTATACACGCTGGGACCATTCAAATTGGGCGTTAGTCACAGTGGCGTATGCAGGGGGGGCTTAAGGGGCTTGAGCCCCCCCCCAAGCAATATGGTGTACTAAGATTTCATATATCATCGAAGAAAGTTTTTTTATTATTTTTTTAGTTCAAATTTTATTGTTGTTAATTTTGAACTTTAGCAGTATTTTCAATTTTAATTTTTAAAAAATCTATAGACATGGATGTCGTATTGAAATCATTAGTTCATACCACACGTATTATTGAAACCCAAACAAAATTCCCTGGCAATCAGTCAAATTTCGCAAAATGATTTCACACATTTAATTTTTTCCCTCTTTTCCCACTTAAAAAAAAGCCGGAATGAAATAATGAATGCAGTGCACTAATTAACATAATAATAATAACTAGTATCGGCCAGTGGCCGAAAATTCGGCCAACAAAAAGTAATTAACACACTTTTTGGAGAAGTAAGAGAAATTAAATATAACCAATATGTTGGAATTTTTTTTATTGTAAGGGCTTAACTACAATAGATCTACTATTTGCAAAAAGTTGAAAAGTGAGAAAAACATGTAAAAAGACATGATATTCTACAAAAAACATGTATTCTACAAAAAACTACTTCCAAAAAAAAAAACGACTGACAGAAAAATTTAACCACTGATTGATATTGGCCTTATCTGGCTCTTTTGTTGGACAGTAATCCTTTTTTTAACATACAAAATAAAACACAAAGTCTTGGGTTATAATAGAAATGACATACGTCTAGTTTATTAAGCGGTTCGTAAACGAATGATATAAGAAGATAATTCCATGCGGATAATGTGGTTTCCCCTTCTCCTGCTGCATCTCGCGGAAGGGAAACGCCTTCTTCTTCTCTTCGATATAATGTTTATATATGCACAGTACATAATATCGAACATACTGCCCACTTTAAACCAGCCGGTTTAAAAATTCAAGTTAGACTGCCGAATACCAATGTTTGGATAATCTATTATTATTGTTGTTGGGGTCTCTTCCGAATAGCATTTGCTCTTTAGGACATTGGGAAAACCATTGGCGCCCCTGCATACGTAGGCCAATGGAAAACCAAGTCGATTCGGGTATTTCACTCCTGCAATTGCTTGTATATAATGGCTTCTTCTGTAGCTGGTAATGTATAACCATCAGTGCACTTCCCGTTTGCACACATCTCGTTGTTGGGTTGTAGACTGGTCTCCACTGGTATGAGGCATAATTTGGTGATAGGGCGGTCATAGATTCGCCCGCTTGTCCGGATTCGTGCACTTCGTACTCTACCTCCAAATTCCTGGTGGTTAGTAGTCCTCTTTAAGAAATACCAGATCACCAACTTCCAAGTTTCGATCTGGTTGCATCCATTTTATGTGCAACTGCAGTACTTCCAGATTGTCCTGAGAACATCTACTCCAAACGCTCTGCTCAAATTTATGGTTTTGTCCCAGCTATCGAGTTGATGCATCGGAACTGCTTCCACGTTTGGACGAGAGGGTGGACTTTTTACCGCCAGCCAGAAAATGCCCTGGCGTTAGAGCAGTAAGACCATTTGGATCGTCCTTGAGCGCACACATAGGTCGAGAATTCAGACAGGCTTCTATACGAACGAACGCGGTGTACAGCTCTTCAAATGTTAACCTGTGAATGCCAATTTCTCCGTTCAGATAGTATTTTGCTCGTTCCCAAAACCCACCGTAATGTGGCGCTAAAGGTGTATAAAATGCTACATTATTTTGCGTTTAGCCACCTCGTCCTGGTGTTCCTTCTAATTAAACTGCTCTTCTATTCGTTTTAGTAGATATCGAATTCGCACCAACAAAATTCGTCCCGTTGTCACTGTACATATGTCTCTTCGTGCAACTAAACGGTCCAATGCTGCCAAGAATGCTTTTGCGCTGAGATCGCTCATTTACTCCAAATGAACTGCTTTCGTAGGAAAATCGATGAAAAGACACAGGTAGGCATTCGATCTCACGGGAACACCACGTCCAGAATATGCACGAATTCTATACGGGCCGGTAAAATCAACTCCACACTGTTTAAATGGTCGAGATATTTGTACCCGAGCGGCTAGAAGGTCGGCCATCAGTTGACTTGTAACCTTTTGCCGATACCAGGTGCACGTTACGCGTCATGTTGTGTGTTGTCATGTACCTGCTGCGTTAGTCTCTGAGCGAGGAGGATTTTGGCGGGAAGCAGGATCGGATGTTTTTGGTCCAAGGTGAGTTCAGAACGAGATAAACGACCACCAATTCGAGTTATGCCAGAGTCGTCCATAAAAGGCGTTAGCGATGACAAGTTACTATCGTTCGGTAATGGACTGCGTAATGGATACTTTTTCTTTTCTTTTAATCCAAAAAGCTTATGCTCGTTAGTATTCTTTCTTCATGTGTGACCGCTGGCTGGTACGCTGGTAACTAAATCTTTGATTCGGTTCTGTTGCCCAATAGTCTGTTTCAAAGGCTCTGATGATGTTCTTTTCCTCTTTGCTAACTTCTTAGTACCTGTTGTCATCGAAAAAGTTTCTCTTCTTGTGACTTGTGATGTATCAGTGATGTTGGGGAAAATCGGGCTGTTAGACCATTTTACGAAAAACACATGCAAGAATCGCTGAATATAGGCTGGTATGCGAAGCATCTTTCTTATTGAAGAATGATAGCTCAATAAGTCTTGCACTCTTAAATGTTCCTGCCCACTTTGACTCAACAGAGTCAACACCATGAATGCCTTACTGAACACACTCTCCTTTTTTCAGATTGTTGGGTGTAAACATATATTTCTGCCCACTTTGAAAACATCATGATGATTCGATTTGTTGTTGATAATATGTTCTTTTAAGTCCAGCAGGAACCTTCTGTGTTCTTTTTGTGATGATAAAGCAGTTCTACCATACCTCGAAATTTCTCATGGCATGAGCTGCCATTGCTCTAGATCGGTGATGCTCGCAAAAAAGAAAAGTAAAGAAAAAAGAACAAATATTATTAGCATGTTGCTGGCGATTAATATATAATTAAAATAAATTTAATATACAATACGAAAAGCAATCATGTTATCCTGTGAGGGTTGTGCTCTTGTGCGGTTGCACGCTCTTGCTTTACGTTTGGACTGAACATTGTCTTTATTGTGACAAATGCGTCGTCCTGCGAACGTAAGCTCAGATAAAATTTACCCTTAGAAGGAAATGTTCTGTGCGATTGCACGCTCTTGCTCTACGTTTGGACTGAAGATTGTCTTCGTTGTGACAAATTCTTCGTCCTGCGAACGTAAGCTCAGATAAAATTTACCCTTAGAAGGTAATGCTCTTGTGCGATTGCACGCTCTTGCTCTACGTTTGGACTGAACATCGTCATTAACTCGACAAATGCTTCATCCTGCGAACGTTTCAATAAAATTTACCCTTTGAAAGGTAATGCTCTTGTGCGAGTGCACGCTTTTGCTCTACGTTTGGACTGAACATCGTCATTAACTCGACAAATGCTTCATCCTGCGAACGTTTCAATAAAATTTACCCTTTGAAAGGTAATGCTCTTATGCGAGTGCACGCTCTTGCTCTACGTTTGGACTAAACATTGTCTTTGATATGACAAATGCTTCGTCCTGCGAACGTCAGCTCAGATAAAATTTACCCTTAGAAGGTAATGCTCTTGTGCGATTGCACGCTCTTGCTCTACGTTTGGACTGAACATCGTCATTAACTCGACAAATGCTTCATCCTGCGAACGTTTCAATAAAATTTACCCTTTGAAAGGTAATGCTCTTGTGCGAGTGCACGCTCTTGCTCTACGTTTGGACTGAACATCGTCATTAACTCGACAAATGCTTCATCCTGCGAACGTTTCAATAAAATTTACCCTTTGAAAGGTAATGCTCTTGTGCGAGTGCACGCTCTTGCTCTACGTTTGGACTGAACATCGTCATTAACTCGACAAATGCTTCATCCTGCGAACGTTTCAATAAAATTTACCCTTTGAAAGGTAATGCTCTTGTGCGAGTGCACGCTTTTGCTCTACGTTTGGACTGAACATCGTCATTAACTCGACAAATGCTTCGTCCTGCAAACGCTTCAATAAAATTTACCCTTTGAAAGGTAATGCTCTTATGCGAGTGCACGCTCTTGCTCTACGTTTGGACTAAACATTGTCTTCGATATGACAAATGCTTCGTCCTGCGAACGTCTCAATAAAATTTACCCTTTGAAGGCGAACGTCACCGCTTGCGGGCAACTGCTATGATGTCACCTTTTTAGGCAACTGCTCTGTATAGAAATGTCATCTCTTGCGGCAACTGCTCTCTACACAAATGTGGGCTCTTGCGACCAACTGCTCTGTATGCAAGTGTAACCTTTTTAGGCAACTGCTCTGTATACAAAATGTTACCTCTTGCGGGCAACTGCTCTCTATATAAATGTTGGCTCTTGCGACCAACTGCTCTGTATACAAATGTCACCTTTTTAGGAAACTGCCATTATTGATTTTGAAGCTAACAATTAATCCAAACCTTTTCGATTCTAAAAGGAAAGCAAACAAATTTCGGCGTCTCATAGGGCAATTAAGTTAAACTTTATCCTAAATTGATGACTCATCTTTCAAGAAAAGAAACAATGAAGGAAGCATATTTCTTTGCAAAAGAAGTAGTAGAATCAGACGGTAGTCTAAAATGAATCCAAGATTAATGATTTTATGAACTAGCTGCGCTTAGAGCTGCCAGCTACTCATACTTTGATTGAAAAATCAGCTGCTAGAATAAGCAATATTCAATGCAACAAGACCCGTTGACTGGACTGCATCATAATAAGCGATCAAACGAACCAGTGAAATGATAACCAGGGATAGCACCATGAGTTATGAGTATGATTGACTAAATTTATTTTAAAAATAATCAATCAGCTGATGAAGGTCGGGAGTGAGAAATTAAAACCACAAATAAAAAGGAGGAATCTGCATCATCAAAAAATAAAATAGACTGTTACGGTAGGAAAATAATTTTTATAATCCCATTGCTCAACCACTTGCTGCACAAAGGAAACTAGGTTCGACAATGAGACGCACAAAAACAAAAAAGAAGAAGAGAGTATCAAATTTTCACTATTACAGAACGAATGACAAGCGTACCTATCTAATAACAGCCTGGACTGGCGTCGCGCCATGGTTTATTACTATGGACTATTTATTTTAAAGATCGCAAGCCAGCTGCATTATCAATAAGACACAAAACAATAACAAAAACAAAAAAGGATCAAATTTGCATCATAAAAAATATTGACCGTAACGGTAGTAAAAATGATTTTATGATCACATGGACCGGCCACCAGATGCACAAGGGAAAAAGGTCAACAGTGTACACCAATAAAATAAAAAAAAGATCTTCGTAAAAAACAAACAAACAATATAGTAGACCCTAACGGTCGAATATAATTGCGTTTAAATGTGGTAATTGTGAAGCAGAATTTGTTCCTTTTTTTCCTTTATTTTTTCCTTGTTTAAGTTTGAGCAAGTTCTTTGGTTGTACATTGCCAGAGAGAGGGGGAAAGAAATTCATCCCGTAGGTAAAAAAGGGGTAAGAAGGTATAGGTACATAGCGCAGACTCGCTTTCGTATTTGTTTTTTTTTTTGTTTTATATAGCAAGTCATCTCCATTGACAACAGAAACACCCACTTGCCACTTGCTTCACATTAAACTTGAACCACATGCAAAAGCCAACGACAAATTTTCTATTTAGACAAATACGCTCTTCTACTGCTCCTTGATCGACTGCTTGTGCGTCTATCTCTATCTCTGTCCCTCGCTTTAAGAGAAAGCAAGAACCAGAGACAAGATAGATTATTATTTATTGGAAAATCCAAATTGCCGACTTTATAATAAAATAGATGTTATTTTCTAATACTTATGTATATTGAAATGCATTTACATGATTCCTGAGTTGGCCTCTGAAAACTATTTCTCTCCTTATAATAAAACTATTTCTCTCCTTATAATTCGTTCACACTCTATCAGTCTGCCTCTATACTTGTAGTTTGTAAGTCTTGTTATTTATAAATAAGTAAACATACATGCAAACCGATTGATCGAGTGGTCAGTTGACTCCTCTATTCGAAAACGAGAAAGGAGATGCACAATGCATTCGAAATCGTCAACGATCGTGCCAAGCCATGTGCAACCAGGCCATATAGCCGCAGGGTGAATGTTCATTTGCACCAAAGACACACCCCCTAAGCATGTTGTTCCGGAGGGGAGGTAAGATCATTTGCATATTCTGGCATTATGTACGTATATGTACTTAAGGATGCACATAAAAGTAAGAACGCACACATTACTATCAATGTTAATTGTGCACTTGCAGTGATATGCATAAAAGTAAGATATATACAAAAATATATAAGTAGGAATATCTGGATCTGGATGCTTCTACCTACAACCATAAATGACAAATATAACTTATGCACAAGTACATACATGGTTTGTATTTGGGCAGTTGCGTAGATTGCATGTTTTTTGTCTCCTTAAATGCAGCATTGTGGTGGTAAATAAATACATAGCCACCGTGAACCATATGCACATGCGCTCAGGCGAACAAAGTAGGTAAATAGAGTCTGTCAAATCAAAATTTACGAATTTTCACATAAATGAGCTTAGGTATACCTTTGCTTATTTAGCGTAAGCGGGTAGGTATATGAATGTCTTATAAGACACAATTTGCATTTGCGAAAACAATAAAATATATGTTACAATAAAATATGTAGGTACTCACCTTTATGATATGCACTTAACAATATAGGAAGATGAGGTATAAATTTTAAAGAAATGTAGCTTTTACTTTCGGCACTACTCTTTTGATTTGCGCTTGCGCTTGCACTTGCACTTGTACTGTTTTATTTTTAAATTGTTAATATGCTCGGCTTTTATTGTTTATAACACTTGCTCTATAGGGCTTGCCCAATGTTCGGCTCTGAAGGTCCATGATTGATATTGGCCTTATCTGGCTCTTTTGTTGGACTGTAATCCTTTTTTTAACATACAAAATAAAACACAAAGTCTTGGGTTATAATAGAAATGACATACGTCTAGTTTATTAAGCGGTTCGTAAACGAATGATATAAGAAGATAATTCCATGCGGATAATGTGGTTTCCCCTTCTCCTGCTGCATCTCGCGGAAGGGAAACGCCTTCTTCTTCTCTTCGATATAATGTTTATATATGCACAGTACATAATATCGAACAACC